>BOSO01009781.1:0-15183 GCA_018403395.1 Gorsachius goisagi
TGGGTGACCTCTAGGCGTCCCTTCCAACCCAAACCATTCCATGATTCTGTGCAGAGGGGTCCCTGCACCTGGTGCCCCTGCGTTCCCAGGGGAAAGGCACGCGCCAGGCCTGGCATCGTCACCTGTTTGAGCTGGGTCTCCGAGTTCACGTAGATCTCGCACACTTGGCAGTGAAACGCCTTGTTCTGGATGTTGATGCTGCCCTTGTTGCCGATCCGCTTGGACTTGTGCCCTGCCCGGGAGAGGAGCTTGCCTCGGCCTCGCCGCATCTGGGTGCTGTGACCTTCCAGCATCGACTTGTGCTTGGCGCCTGGGTGGCAGAGGGGACACTCAGCAACCCCTGACTTTGCAAACGAACCCAGTGCCGTGCCGAGTGCCACGGCAGCAGGAACGATGCCATCCAAGCTACCCCCACCCAACCGCGCTGTGCGCCCCCCCTCCCCTGGGACCCTGCTCCCCCCCCCCCAACTTGCAGGCAGAGGGATCGGGGGGCTGCCTGGGAGTCCGGACTCTTGCCGGCGATGCAGCAGCCCATTCCCAAACCCCTGCCAAGCCCCTGTGGCTAGCTGCGCTTCGCAGGCAGACCAGAAATGCTCGGCTTCGCAGAGACCACCCCCCTCCCTTCCATGTGCCAGACCTTCGGAGAAACTGCTATTTTAAGGATGTGCTGGAGCCTGTCGCCTGTCCCCGGGCGTTAGCACAGTCTGCAGAGCTGGGCACGCGTCGCCCGCCGCGCTGCAGCATCTGAGCTGTGCCCAAGGTCAGAGAGGATCCGGCCGCGGAGCCAGGAATAGCTCAGCAGGGTTACGGGAGGCAGGGGAAGGAGGAACCCGAAATCCCCGCACACCTGGGGATAGGGTGCTCTGTCCTGCCCCTGCCAGCACTGGGGTGGTGGGGCGGGCGAGTAATTTAAGCCACTGCTGATTTATTCTGGTTTTTAAGGCGTTAAGCAAGGAGCCCGAGTCCGTGTGACAGCCATGGAGAAAGGGAAGCCTGCAAACATTTGGTTGGTTGGTTTGTTTGTTCTTTTTCCCCCAAATCAGCTCCTAAATTTGTAACCGGAGCTGACAAAAGCAAAAGGACACGTCTGCAGCTAAGCCGCAGCGGTGTCCTGAGCCGACCCCTGTGCACGGCGGGCAGCTGGGGCTGGGGGAACTGGTTCCCAGTTCTTGCTGAACCTGGGGAGAGAAGGCCCTTCCCTTTGGAAGTGGGGTGCCCTTCCCTTTGGAAAAGTGGGGTGCCCATCCTTGTTTAGCATCCTACAGAGAAAGGGGTGAGCCGGGAGCTGGGGCTGCAGGGCCCGCAGACCCTGCTGAAGGTCCCCCACACAACGGCTGCCACCGCCCCGGTGGGGTCCAGCCACCCCCTCCTCCCCTCCGGCCACCCCCAGGCTGCGGGGGGGCCCTGGGCAGCCCCAGGCGCCTGCCTGCCCCGCGGGGGGCTGCCGGGCACAGCCCATGAGCCAACGCTTGCTGCTGGGCTCCTCCGAAGCTCGTTAGAGATTCCCCAGGGGCTTCTCAAAACCACCACGAGCCCAAACCACCGAGCTGCTTTTGGAAGGATTATCCCGGGTCTGAAAGAGGCACCGGGGCTCAGGTTGCTATCAGCTTAAAGCCAAACGGCAGTGGAATATAAAGTAGCCTCCAATCCCTTGATTAAAAATAACTGAAAATGTCTTTAATTAAGAGACATGAACAATAAGGCAGCCTCTGACCTTGCTGAAATCCACTCCATAAGCGGCAGCACAGGTAAAACACCACCACTTATCTTTGCAAACCACCTGAATGAACCCTTTTTAATTACAGCAACGTTCATTAACGCTCGCTGTTTCCCTGCAAACGCCGTTTGGTGATGGGGCATCCCGGGGCTTTGCACGGAGCCTGGGACAGAGCTGCGAGGGGTCCGTCCCCCCGTCCCCCCCACGCGGGCGATGCCCTTACCGGTGTTGTGAGCCTCCAGCTGGGACAGGGAGTTGACGGTCACTTTGCAGGTGGGACAGTACAGGTGCTGTTTGCTTTTCTTCCCCTCCTTCTCGCTTTCGGGGGCCGAACTGACGCTGCTGCCCGACTCGGCTGCCTGCACCTCAGCTGCCGGCGTGGCCGAGGAGGCCATGCTGGTGGCATCCGAGGTGCCCTCCGACAGCTCCGAGGCTGGCGGGGAGCCCAGTGGGGCGATGCTGCCCGAAAGCTCCGCAGGCGGCTCCTCGGCGCTGGGCGTCAGCCCCAGGCTGCTGCACTCGCCCTCCGGCTCCTGCAGGCCGTCGCCTGGAGCTGACGGGAGGGAACAGAAAACGGGGAAACAAGAAAGAAATGGGCAGGAAAGGGAAGTTCTCTGTGCTTGAACGGGTTTTCTGGATTTCGGAGAGCACGCCTGTCCTCCCTGAGGCCATCCCAGGCACCGCCTGTGCACGCTCATCCCTGCTGCGGGTGCCTCTTCCCCAGGGCTCTCCCATTCCCCGGCTTTCATCTGTGGCTCCTGGCAGCACAGAAGCCCAGGTGAGCTCCCACGCCACCTTGGCTGGGGGGGGGTCTGGCTCCTACCGGCCCCATCCCTGTGGGGGGATGTGCGAGCCCTCGCCGGGGCACGGGCAGGGAACGCTTCCTCTCCTGCAGCCATTCCAACCATCTCCCAGAGGCACCAAATCACGGGGGAAACACCCACCCTTGCCCCGAGCAGGGACACACAGGGGCCAGGTCCCCCCCAGGGCCACGAGCTGCCCAGGCTCCCGGGCTGGATTGCCACCCCTTCCCCGCGACGCTGCCCCCAGCCAGGCACGCTGGGGACGCCAGCAGAGCACAAAAGCTCATTTATTAATGCTCGCAGTGGTGTTTGTGCTGCACTAATCGCAGCCCTCCAGCAGCTGACCCTGGTGGGATGCTCGGACGCGAGGCTGCCGGGGGTCGGGATTGAATCGGGGCTCTTCAGGACGCTGCAGCCACGGCAGGGCTGCGAACAGGAACGCCGCTGCGCTCCCGGGAACCGGCGAGGATGCTCACAGAGGCATCCCGGGCTGCCGGCGCGGGACCCTCCCGCACCCCCCTGCCCACCTACCTGTGCTGCCGGGCTCCCCGCTGCCCTCGGGGCTGGGGGCGAAGTCGGCTGTGCCGTCCCGGCCGGTGGCCACCGCTGCAGCCCCCGCCACCTTCTGCTTGTTCTTCATGGCCTCGATGGCTTTCAGCCTCCGCGCGTGCTTGTGGCCCTTGTAGTGAGCTTCTGCCTGGTTCTGGGGGGGGAGAGGAGAGACAGGGACAGCGCGTCGGTGCTGCGGCCGGACAGACGGACGGACACAGGGAGGATGGGTGAAGGGTTCAGCCCCGGGCTGCGGCCACTCGGAGGTGTTGCCAGCGCAGCCGCCTCCCCCGGTGACATTCATCCCCAGGGCCACCTCGGAGGCGGTGGTTTTGGCGGGGTGCAGCGTAAAGCTGCTTCCCTCCTCCTGCCAGATTGCTCCGCACACAAATGTATTCCGGCCGAGGTATCGCTTCGCTACGACATCGCCGCATTGCACGGCCGAGATAAGGACCCTGCTCTGATTAAATGCATCGAGGCACTTTTAAAAGCAGCTTTCAGGCAGAATTTATGACTTCGGAAACGTACAAAGCATTGCTAGCTGGAAAAATAAAATAAAAAAGCCCGTCGGTGGGGAGGACACGTCCCCCACTGTAACCTAACGGGTGTCTAACGTGTAATTTGCATTCCCAGGCTCCTTTCTCCCAGCCAAGGCGGAATAATGAAGTGCATGTTGACGGGTTCACGCCTGCACCGAACTGATAAAAACAGACACAAAAGAAAATCACCCGAACATTTGTGTCCTGCGCCGTCGGGGACAATGCCACATTGTCCCCCAAAACAACGGCAGTTTAGCAATTTATGGAAACTGAATTCCACTAGGAATGAAGACCCCGTACCACTCGGCAGCGTGGATTAATTTGCACGGCGGTTTCAGAGGCTGGCTGAGGCTTCCCGCACTCAGTAGGAAGAAGCATCCCTTCCCTCCCCCCGCCGCTTTCCAAGGGCTGGGAACGGTGTCCGGGGCTGTGCAAGCGACGGCCGCGTACGTGGGAAAGCAAAAGGCGCATCCGAGTGCGGGGCCTCATTAGCAAAGACAATAAACTTCCCCCAGCTCGCGGGGCTGGGACGGGGCTGGGCTGCAGCCTAAGTAGGTCACCCGGCGCCATCGCAGAAATACAAGTGGCGTGCGAGGGTCCACGCCAGGACACGCTCCCCCGCAGATCTGACCTTGGAAGGGGGGGGGGGGAACATTGGCAGGGATGGGCCGAGCGGGGGCGAGCGGCACAGGGCGCGTGGTGGGACCAATTCTCCCGGCACCGCTCTTGTAGCCGGGATGCAGCTGGGACCAGGAAAGAGATGCTTTGCCCTGAGCTGCTTGGTTGCAGATAATTAAGAATAATTAAGCCCCGAACTGCTGACTTTTGCTGGCAGAGCAGCACCCAGCCCCGGGCTCTGCTGATACCTCATCAATACATACAAATATCTTAAGGATGGAAGTCACGAGGACGGAACCAGACTCTTTGCAGTGGTGCCCAGCGACAGGACAAGGGGCAATGGGTACAAACTGAAACATAAGAGGTTTCAGTTGAATATGAGGAAAAACTTCTTTACTCTGAGGGTGACGGAGCCCTGGCCCAGGCTGCCCAGGGGGGCTGTGGAGTCTCCTTCTCTGGAGATATTCAAAGCCTGCCTGGATGAAATCCTGTGTAACATGCTCTAGGAGAACCTGCTTGAGCAGGGGGGTTGGACTGGGTCATCTCCCGAGGTCCCTTCCACCCCTTGCCATTCTGGGATTCTGTGATACAGCTCAGCCAGGCTAGGACAGCACCTCCACGGGAGGCAGAGCCAGCCCGGCCAGGGTGCAGCATCCGGGTGGGTGCAGCCACCCCCGGGGAGGCCAAAGCGGCTCTTGGCAGCCTGCGCTGCCGGACACCGAGCGTGCAGGCAGCTCCGGCAGATGGGACTCCGCTCGGGGGCATCCTCCCGTGGGTACAGGGGCTCAGCGCTGCCTTGCTCCCCCAGGAAGGGACAGCCCAGGCCAGGGGATGCTCCCAGGCTGGCAGCTCTATAGGTGACGCTGGAACATGTCCAGAGAAGGGCAATGGAGCTGGTGTGGAGCCCAAGGCTGCTGGGGAGCGGCTGGGGGAGCTGGAGGTGTTCAGCATGGAGAAGAGGAGGCTGAGGGGAGCCCTCATCGCTCCCTACAACTGCCTGACAGGAGGGGGGAGACGGAGGGGGTCGGGCTCTGCTCCCAGGGAACGGGTGATGGGACGAGGGGAAATGGCCTCAAGTTGTGCCAGGGCAGGTTTAGGTTGGACATTGGGAAAAATTCCTTCCCTGGAAGGGTTGTCAGGCACTGGAAGGGGCTGCCCAGGGAAGGGGTCGAGTCCCCAGCCCTGGGGGGGATTTAAAAGCCGGGCAGACGAGGTGCTTAGGGCCAGGGTTTAGTGGTGGGATGGCAGGGTTAGGGGAACAGTTGGGCTGGGGGAGCTTAAAGGGCTTTTCCAACCTGAACAATTCCATGATTCCATGATGTGCGTGCCCAGGTTGGTCTGGGCGCGGGAGGCTCCTGCCCGCCATGCAGCCGTGGCACAGAGCAGCAGAGGAGGCTCTGGCTGCTCCACTCCCAGCCCCACCACCTGCAAACCCCCCGTCCCTCTCCTGCCAGCTCTGAGCTGAGAATTCCCCTTCAAACCTTTTTATCAGTTTTCCCCGCAAAAGATCAGCTGTGTGCAATTCGTTACGGTGGGGATCAATGAATGTTTCCTTCCTCCCCTCTACAAGGGGGTTGATTTACTTAGAATAAAAGGCTGGGGGGGGAAAAAAAAAAACCACCTGCCACACCAGAGCTCTGGGCAGCCAAGGCAGGGAAAATTCTATTTGGCTCCCCAGGACCAGATAGGAATTGCAGGGGCTAATAAAGCAGCTTAAGCGCAAACACTAAGACCAAGGCTGCAGGGAACAGACCCGAACAAAACGACGAAGGCCAGAAAGAGCCAGCGTGGCAAAGAAAGGACACGGCCGCCCCGGGATCGCCTGGGCCCACGGGCAGGGAGATGTGGGTGGAAATGTCGGGCGGGCGAGGGAGGGCAGAGCTTCGAGGAGTCGCGTGGTGCCCTCGGCGTGGGATGCTCCGGCGTTGGCACCGTCCCTGCTCGTCCCAGCCGCCCGCCGGCCCGGCTTACCGCAGAGTTGAAGCGCAGGTGGCAGATGTTGCAGGAGATGAACTGCTTCTTCTTGAGCGGGGCGGGCACGCCGAAGGTGTGGCTGATCACCGCCTTCTGCACCGGGTCCATCTGGAAGGGAAGGCAGAGGGCAGCTGGGTGCCACGCCGTGACGGCCGCCCCAGCACAGCACCCTGACCCAGCAATCCCCCGCGCCCGCCGAGGAATCATAGAATTTTCCAACCAAAGTGATTCTATGATCATAGAATCACTTTGGTTGGAAAAGCCCTTTAAGATCATCGAGCCCAACCTTTAACCTAACCCTGCCATCCCACCACTACACCGTGTCCCTAAGCACCTCATCCATCCTTCTTTTAAATACCTCCAGGGATGGGGACTCGACCACCTCCCTGGGCAGCCCCTTCCAGAGCCTGACAACCCTTTCGGTGAAGAAGTTTTTCCTCATGTCCAACCTAAACCTGCCCTGGCACAGCTTCAAACCATTCCCCCTCGTCCTATCATCTGTTACCAGGGAGCAGAGGCCGACCCCCATCTCACTACAGCCTCCTTTCTTTTTAAAGAACCCAAAGTTTGCCAGATTCAGGTCAGAACTTTGAAAACCAGCCTGGTCTCTCAGCATTACGTGTGTGCGTTATGCTGGGTAAAAACCCCTTTAATTTGGGGGGGGGGTCTCTGCGCAGGCAATAGCCATGCTGCGACTACGAGGGTTCTCCCCCATTGGGGTGCGGTCGCTTGTGCCTTCCACATAGCTCCCGTCGGAAGCGATAGACAATTTTTCCATGATTGCTAGGAGAACAATTAATAAATTGCATCAAATTAGAATTATACGAGCCCTGCAACAGAAAAATGGATTACGTCGGGCCCGGCCAGCCGCCCTCCCCGCTCCCTCGCATGGCCATAACCTCAGAAGAACACTCGCGTTACGGTTGCCCACCACGAGGAGGTCAGATCCAGTGTTGCAATAGGATTCAGTACCAAAAGCAATCTCAAAATACTGTTAGGCTGAGTGAACCCTGATAAAAATCAGGGAAACTCGGAGCTCAGACCTCTCCCAGCCTCCAACCGTACCAGCGCAGCCCACCTTGGGCCATGCCCGGGGCAGTGTCTCCCGTTGGCCGTGAGGTCCTTGAGGATAATAAGGTTAAATGAGATCTATTTATTTATTTATCTATTTATTTATTTATTTTAGGAAGATTAAGGATGGATTCAGTCCCTACACCTTGGGAAATATGTTGAATTGTTGGCCAGGAACGTTTCTGTGCCTCAGTCGTCCATCTTCACATGGATGCAGATTTTTTAACTTACCTCCTTTATTGAGCTCTTGAATTTTGGATGGCTGCAGGGTGGGGGTAGCTGCCTATAGATAAACCTCACAGTGGCTGCGGCGGTCGTGGCTGTTGTCTCGATCACAATGCAGGGTCAGTAGCTAAATATTTGCCCTCCTCCATCGCCATCTCTTGTTTCTGTCCTCTTCTATCAGGAATTCGCCCACGCGTTTGGTATTGCTTAGCGGTGGAGAGTCCAGTTGCACCAGTTTGCTCTTCTCCAGTGTTGGGAAGGCATTGAATCAGCTGAGAAAAAAGAAGGACTTACAGCCCTAGAGGAGGTGATGGCGGGATGATGGTTGAGGTTGGGATAATCCCTCCAGGAAAATGGACGCCTCGTTATTTAACAAGAAAAAGCCCTCAGTTCAGAGAGGAGACCAGGAGAGCTGGATCTTCTAAAGACATGCAGGTGTAACTGATGATTGTGTGATAATGAACACCATAAATCCCAGGTGAGCTGCCAGTGCAGAGGGGGATGCTTGAGGGAACAACATCTCCCCAGCTTGGGACACCAGCTGAGATCATGGTAGGTGCTTTCTGGACACATGTGGTGGGCTGGTGGTGTTGCTGGTGATGGACTTCCTTCATGATACCATCTTAATGATAGATGTTCAAGATGCAGATGGCAATATCATTCCCCCCCTCCAGCTTTAAATGCTGCAGACTCAGCAGAGAGGCTTAACCAATGCTTTTGAGGAATTTGGTAGCTACTAAAAACACAACCACTTTTCTGGGGTGTTCCTGCCGCATCTCTGAGTGTAGCAGAGGCTTTCTGGAGGCCAAGGCGAGCGCTTGGAAGGTATTTCCACAGAAAATTGCAAAACTACATCAGCCCTGTGTGCTGGTAGCTCTATTATGATGAAATGCATTGAACCAAAGAGTTCAGCGTTCTTGGAAGCTTTTCTTGTGGTCAGTGCCAGAGATTTCTGATTAATAAGGAAAACAGGATGGCTTCCTCCCTCTGAGGTGCTGGGATTAAAAAAATTAAGCAATAGGGATGAGGAAAAGCCTGGAGCCAGAGAACATAGCAGTAGCAAAAGAAAGAAGAAGATCTAAAAGTGTGCATCCCCCAAAAATAACAGGGAGGGAATTGGTTTCAAAAAGGCAGTGGGAGCTTTCTCGGGGATGAGGTTGATTCGATGCCTTCTTGAAGATGTGTAGTTGATTTGCCAAGCGTCTTTTTCCAACCCTGATAAATATCTGAAACGGGGGAAACACCGCTCTCCTGGGAGTGGCATCGTTAGGAAGCCTGGCTTCGTCAGCTCACCCTTGTTTGGATTCTCTAGTGTCTAATAGAGCTGAGCTTCTCCCTTGTATGGTCTTGTCTTCTGTAGCTGCTTTGAGGAAACAGGGAAGGTAGTTGCCCCAAGGAGTTGGGGAGTCTCCATCTCTGGAGATACCCAAAACCCAACTGATGATGTCCTGAGCAAGCTGCCACAGCTCCCACACCTTGAGCGGGGACCAAGTGATCTTCAGAGATCCCTGCAGCCCCAGTCACTCTGTGGTTCTCCATGTTCTCTGTGGGAATGGTTCAAAGCTGTGCCGGGGCGGGGGGGAGTTAGGCTGGACATTAGGAAGCATTTCTTTACTGAGAGGGTGGGCAAACCCTGGAACAGGCTTCCTAGAGGGGTGGTCGATCCCCCAAGCCTGTCGGTGCTTAAGAGGCATTTGGGCAATGCCCTTAACAACACGCTTTAGCTTCTGGTCAGCCCTGAAGCGCTCAGGCAGTTGGACAAGATGATCCTTGTAGGTCCCTTCATGGAATCACTTTAGTTGGAAAGGACCTTTAAGATCATCGAGTCCAACTGAAATAGTCTGGTCTATTCTGTGTTTACAACTGTGAGGTCTCTACTCGCCCGTTTGTGTTTTAGGAAGATGAAGGATGGTTTAAGGATTGACCCGTATAAGTATTAAACTGAACGAAGAATAAGCTTGTAAGCTTCGTGTTCTTGAGGAACCCATCCATAAAGGAAGGAGTTGGAGAGGTAGGAGAGAAAAGCGGAGTGGCTTACTGAACGGGTGATCCCCATTTCATATGTTGTCAGCAGGCGAGTGAATCCTGGGGTACGCACCGGGCAGAGCCCGCTGGATGCGCAAGCGGCCGGGGGGCATCAAGCCCTGAGTGATGGGGGGCATTTATTCCCTTGAGCAAGAACAAAGTGGTACCCAAAGGCGTTTTGATGTTGTGCAGACGCTTGCATAAGGATATCTCTGGTTTCTGACTGTCCTACGTCCCGGCCAACGGAATCCGATCGCCCTCCGCTCACGTATTTTTTTTTTTTTCTTTATAAATGTAGTTTGATGATGAAATAGAAACACATGGGGTTTTTTTTTTCCAAATACCATGTTAATTTAAAAAAGGCCTTTTTCATTAGACGTTATATACACAAGGGCTACAGATTACAAACGCAGAAAATTAAATTGTAAACTCTACAGTAAGGCCTTGGGGGGGGGAGAGTAAGGAGAGACGCGAGCCCTCCCCTTTCCCCAGCCTCCGCCAGGACGCTGGCGTGGGGGCGGGCAGGGGAAGGCTTCAAACCCCATGGGCCACGAAGGATGGGTCAGATCCTTATCAGCTTTCAATCAAACTCAGAACTCCCGCCTTGCTCGGTTTCTCAGAGTTAAATGACTTTTGTGCATGAATTTGAGATGAAGTAGGGATTTTGCTTTTTTTTTTTTTTTTCCCCTTCTGCTGCTGTTTCCAAGTAAGTTATTACTAAAAAAAAAAAAAATCAGATTCATCCCATTTCTGATCCTAGATCTTAATTAATTATTAATTATTGCAGTAAATCTGTCCCCACTGAATCCCTGCTGTGGCAACAGGTCCAGGTCCCACAGCATCCTTCTTGGTCCTCTTCACAAACCCTTTGCTGCTTCCTCAAGCCCCCAGGGCACGGCATGTGGTGTGCACGCACTCCCTAATCCTCCCTCCTCCCCTTGGTTTTCAAAAAAAAAAAACCTCTTGAGCTGAAAACACTCTGTGCCCTTCACGACTTGATTTCTTGTTGTAGTTACATCTTCTTACGCTGCCCGCCCCCCCATCCTAAAGCTTTGCTTTGTCGTTTTTGTGATGCCCCTTGGTGAGGAGGATGCTGAATTACCCATGAGATTTGCCTGGTGTATATATGTAATATGTGTAATATAATATATAATAGGTCATATAGTAGGTAGCTTATAGTGTATAATAAGATTATAGTATATAGTAGATGATATATAATATATAACATGTAATATATAGCATAATTACATATTATGTATCATCATATATAATTATTTCTATAATTATATATAATGTAATGTAATACAATATAATCCTATATCTAGTCCAATCCTTCCCAAAGGAAGCCGAGACCCTTGCAATCGCCCTGCCTGCGCGTTTTGCCCCCGTGCTTTCCCCCTCCGCTCCTCCCCGCGTTTTCTGAGCTCGTCGAAAGGGTTCGCTGCCATTTCACGAGGGGTGGAGGCTTATTAAATTACTACTGGTTTCATGGAAATAGGATAAGAGGGGAAGTCCAGCAAGCGTTCTCCCTAGAGATATCCCTGCGCCGAGGGCTCACGCTTCGTTACACCCGGAGAATCCAGCGGGTCGAGCGGGGTTGGCCCATCCTTTGTATCCAAGTCGATCGGTCACAAGACATAAATTTATATAAAGTCCTGTTTGCTTAATTTGGTGCTCAGTTTGGGACTTAGGACGTGGTGCTTATGAGCACCCTGGCTGACTCTGTAAATGACTTCACCCTTCGGTCCCGCGTGGGCTCATTAATTTGGTCTTTTAAAGGAGCTGCCGATTTTCAGCATCTCTGAAACCGTTTCTGGGCTTTATTTGCTCATCTCTGTTTCCTGGAGCGTTGCAGGGCTCAGCTCACCCCCAACAGCATCATCCCTATGGATGAGAACAACCCTGCCCCAGGATTTCCCGCAGCTGCTTTAAACTCTTGGCAGCTCCATCCCCGCCGCTTCTCCCGTGCGGTGTCTTCACCGCCGAAGGGCTTTGCAGTAGAAGTCTGCGGAAAATGAATTTTTATTTTTTTTTTTATTTCCCCCTTTAGTTTTTTTCCTGTGTCCCTCCAGGGTGAGAAAGGTCGCTTCAGGCGAGGAGGAGGAGAGCTCCTGGTGGCTCCCTCCCGGGGCAGGTTGGACACGCACCGTGGTGTTCGCCATGGCGCGTGTCGGCGGTGCAAGAGGAGGAGAACATCAAAAGCCCGAGGTTCTCTGGGCTGCTGAACGCAGCGTTATTCTCCCCATTGCACATCGCATCGCCTTTTCGCTTCTGCTTTAGGCATTAGATCAAGCCTTCGAGCAGGCGGATGATTAATAACCCATATGATTTCCATCTCCGCTGGCATTTCTTTCTAGATCATCTCAAATCTACAAGGGGTTGGGTTTTTTGTTTTTTTTTTTTCTCTTCTCATTTTTACTCAACTCCGTAGCCCTGCAGATCAGTTGTACAATCTCCTCTTTCATACGTGCTGGCTTTCAGGTGGAGCTGGGGTTTTCTGGAGGCTTTGCTGTCTCCTCTGGGGCCGGGTGAGGGTGGAGGTGGGCAGAGGTGTTACTCGTCGAGCGGTGGAGAACAGCAACATGCAGGAGGTCATGGACCCAGGGCCTAAATAAGTGATGAGATGTCATGAAAAATTTGTATTGGAGCACAAGGGAAGTTCAGCGCACGCCATGAGCTTTCTTGGCTTTTATTTATTTTTAATTTTTTCTTTCTTTTTGAATTCACTGTCTCATTTATTCAGGCTTCTGGCTCGGGAGACTGGGGGTTTTCTGGGCCGTTCAGAAAACAAGCCCTTTTGAAAGAGAAAAGAGTCTTAGACGCAGCCGGCGGTTCAGAGGGGAAAAATCTGGAAGCTGGAGGAAGAAAACGGGGGAGAAAGCATTAAGGCAGGAATGAAAAATGAGAGCGGCTCGTTAGCAGTAAAGAGGGATGAGCAGCAGCATGGGAACAAGAATTGCTTTGCAGGGTTTGGACGTTGCGTGGAGGTTTCGGGGTGCAAGAAGTGCTGTGTGCCCAACTGTTGCCCGTCCAAGGTTGCCCGTCCAAGGTTGCCCGTCCAAGGTTGCCCTCTGCATCTCCTCTAGGTGGGGGCGAGCTGTGTTAGAAGGGGGCTCCTTCTCGTCTAGGATTTACAGCAAACCCCTGGGGAGCCAGCAAGTGCAGGCTCTGGGGCTGGGTCTCCAAAACTGCCAAGTTCACCGAAGGGTGAGAGCAATCCCGCTGAGTGGAAACCGTAGTATCGCTGGCAATTGGAAATGAAACCCTGAGTGCGAGTGCCTCCGGGGATGCACGAGTAATTCTATCCCGTATGGATCAAGAGATGGGAAGAGCTTGGGTGTAGAGCCAGCCAGGCAGACTCTTCTTTCTTTCTGACTGTAAATTTTCAGGTGAAGAGGCCTCTCTGCCTTCTCTGTTGCAACGTGCTTAGATCCCGTTCTTTCCTTTCGTCTAAATTTATTGATGCTCGTGTATTGCCTTTGGTAGGGCATCCTCTGGCTTTGATGGATGCCCTGTTAGTGATTTATTCCCTTCCCATAATAACACCGTCGGCATTCCTTCCCTTTCTTTTCCCAAACCTCTTTTCTCATTAACACTCGACGCTTTAGCTACGCAGTGGGTTCTGCCATGGGTGTAACCATGTGGTTATAGGGGACGTTTTTCCTGGAAATAACCATCTCCTGAAGGAGCTGGGTGGAAGATGGCTGAGGACACCAGCTCCGTCTGCTGGGGACAGCACACAAACCCAGCGAAATTATTTTCATGTTGATCAGACCTTCTCTTCCTGAGCACCTGGTTGCAGGAATTCTTCCCTTGTGGACCCAAAGCTTTGCGGTTCTTGGGAAGTATTAAAATATCCCGTCCACCAACAACATGGACCTTCGCTTCACTCTTCTCTCTGCCAGTGGGAAACCCTGTGCCAGTATCTGCTCGGGGAACGAGCAGCTCCGCTGCCCTCACCCCCTGCTCGGTGGCTTGGGTGTCTCCTTGGGATGGTTCTGTATGGCTCTTGCAAAGTTCCTCTGACTGAGGAAGAAGTAGAAGTTTTCAGTGTCAATTCTGGGGGAGAAAAAGGTCATTTGAATCCCTGATATAAGTGCTTATGAGATACCCGACTGTGATACGTGACTATCGCACCCGTGCTGCTCTGCTAAGGGTTTTTCTGGGCAAGCTTGAAAGGAGGACAAAGTATCTCAAGAACCATCTGCTGCCCTGCCAGGGCCATCTCCCGGACACTGGAAGGGCTGGGATTGCTCAAGACCAGGTTGAACGGGGCTCTGAGCAACCTCATCTAGTTAATGGTGTCCCTGCAGGGGGGTTGGACTGGGTGACCTCTAGGAGTCCCTTCCAACCCAAACCAGTCTATGAGTCTCTCATGATGCCATGCCGAGAGGTTGGAAGGGACAGTATTACTGCCACCAAAAGCTCCTTTTCTCTGGGCTGTGACCCTCAGGCTTGAGATCACAAAATCTGGTGGGGCTCCTAAGCCCAGGTTTTGTCACCTTAATAACATCGAGAGCTTGGCTTGGACTGGCAGCGGGAGACGGCGGGCAAGGCTCGTGATGCTTTGATGGTTTTGCCGTGAATTTTGCCCTGCGCCCTCTGCAGCTTCCACTCTGGCTGTAACATTAGTCTTGCTTTTTTATTTCTTTAAATTATTTTTTTTTTGTAGCTACCAATGACCTCAGCTGTTTGTTTAAGGAGTTCATAACCCCACAAAAAATTTTACAGCGACCGAGAGGAAGTTTGCAAGAAGCCCTTTGGTTGGGAGGCTCCGGCATCGATCTGCCGGGCTTCTGCTTTATGTTCCTATCAAACAAAATAATGACAGAAAGAAAAGAAAGTAAACAGTTTGGTGTAAATAAAGACAAACCCATGTTGGTTTATCCTTCCTCCAACGCCACCGTTGGAGCCGGGGAAAGGGTGAGCGGGTGGCTTGGCCCCGCTCCGGGCTGGGCGGGTGGGATAACGGGGTGGAAAGGAGAGGAGGAGGTGAAGGAAATGTGGATACCTAAGGGTGAGCCCTGGCATCTGAGAAACCCTGAGAGAAAGAAAGGCTTGCAACGGAAGGAAACCACGCAACGTGGTGTCGTGTAGTGCCAGCGCCCAGCTGAGGCCACCCCCTCGGTTTGGGCTGAAATTCCCCAGAAAAAGGGATGCTGGGCTTCCAAAGCGGGGATGCTAAGGCTGGACTTAAAGCTGAGCTGTGTTTAGTTTAGGCTTGAGTGCAGTGGCGGCGTGTGAGCTGGCCAAATTGTTGAGGGTGGTGCTGGGTTTGCAGGGGTTTGGGCCACCTATGGCCACGCTGAAGTGGTCGGGAGTTAATGGGTCCGTCAGAGTTGGAACCAAAAGTCTGGTGCCGAAATCGGGACAGCGGTTCCCGGAGCAGAGGCGGGTTCGATACGTGAGCTTTCACCTGCTCTGGCAAACCCCCCTCCTCTGAAATTACTGCTACATGAAATTTCTCTGTCTGGTTTTTATTATTATTATTTTTATTTTGTGTCTTTTTTTCTCTTTGTTTTTGCTCTTTTCTTATTTTTCCTTTTTTCTTTTACTTTTTTCCTTTCTCCTTTCTTCTTTTTCTTTTTTCTTTTTTTCCCCTTTTTCTTTTTCTCCCCCCTTTTTTTCTTTTTCCCCTTTTTCTTTTTCTCCCCCCTTTTTT
>BOSO01009782.1:0-67175 GCA_018403395.1 Gorsachius goisagi
GGTGCGTCCTCTGGTTTCGCGTGCCCAACGCGCTCTTGTTTGCTGTGAGAAGGTGGTTTTGCAGCCCATCTCCTTGGCTTTCTGCCCTCGTTGCATTTTCATTTGCGTGCTACCTGGAAGAAACTGCCCTATGAAGAAAGACTGAAGGATTTAGATCTCTTCTGCCCAGAGAAGTGAAGGTTCAGGTTGGACCTCATCACAGCTTTCCGGTACTTAAAAGGTGGCTACAAAGAGTATGGAGGCACTCTCTTCACAAGGAGTCATGGAGAAGACAAGGGGCAATGGGTACAAGTTGCACCAGGAGAGGTTTTATCTTGATATAAGAAAGAAATTTTTTACAGCGAGAGCACGGGAACAACCTCCCCAGAGGCGTGGTGGAGTCTCCATCACTGGAGGTTTTCCAGATGCGACTGGACAGGGTGCTAGATAACCTCATCTAGGCTCCCCTTCCCACAAAAGGTTGGACCAGATGATCTTTTGAGGTCCCTTCCGACCTGGCCTGTTCTTTGATTCTACGACTCCCACGTGTCGTGTTCTACCTCCTGGCTGGCTGTTCCCAGGAATGGGGTGGCCACCAGTCCTGGTGAAGGAGCAGGGCTTCCAGCTCCAGCAGCCGATGAGGATTCATCCAACCAGGGTATCACCCCCAGCTCTGCTGTGAACCCCCCGGCTTACCTTGGACAGGCTATTTGCTTCTTGCTCAGTCGTTCCCCCCTCTTTGCCCTTTCTTTAGAGGAATGAACAGATTCCCCTGAGTGTCAGTTGTTTTACTCCTCCAAGCACAAAACATCTGGATTGGAGGTCACGCTAAACCCCTGGCAATCCTGCTCCTCGTTAATCCTGGGAAGCAAAACCACTCTTCTCATTCAGTCTGAATGTTTTTATTTTTCACATACTGCTGTTTGATTAGAGAGACAGCGTTACTAGAAGGGAAGATGAACGTTCACCCATGAGACAACATGGGGCCAAGAGGTGCTGATGGGTGTTTCCAGATGCATATGGGAGAAGCAAACCCCATCTGGCTTCACCAGGGAACACGATGCACCATGGGGTGAATCGCTTGGGTTTAACCTGAAGGTTAATTCATCCTCTTAAAGCTGTCTGAATATTTCGGCAAGATGCAGCTCCAGCCTCGAATCAGTGTGTTTATTAATATAAACTGCCCTTGCAAAGAGTGAAAAAGGTCATTCTTGTGGATTTAAATAAGCACCACAGGTTTTCCTGCCTTCCCATGGTGAGGGGAAGGCTGCCTTGAAAGTTAAATCCCAGGCTGGGATCCATGCCTGGGCCAAATTCCTGGCTTTTCTAGGTGACAGCTTTGCCCATCGCAGGCAGCCTCCAGCCACACGGGGCCCTGGGGGTACTGGGGGTAAGGGGATGCTACTGCAAGTAACACCTGCGTCTCTGTTAGCAAAACAAAGATGTTCTCTGTGCTCCAAAAATCAGATTGTCTGCAAATAAATATTTCCCATGAGATGGCAGAATGACGGTGCAACTCGATTAACGTAACCCAGCCAATATAGAGAATTTAAATTAAAAGGAGAAGAATTCCTTGCGAGGTGTCTCCCAACCTTTGCAGCGATACACCGCGTGCCAGGGAAAAGGTCAGGCCCCAGTTCAAGACTTGATGTTAAATGTGGCTCTGATCTCTCCAAGATCCGGTTTCACCTTGAATTATTTCAGTAGCTTGGATGCTGTTGGGGCACAGGCTCTTCTCACCTTCACTCCAATGGCAAGGAAGGAAATTATCCGAGTTCCCATTGTCCGAGGGGGAAAAAAAATCCAGGGGTAATATGTTTTCTTATATCTTCTGTAAAGGCAGCAGCCTTGTCTCGTTTGATTCCATATCATCCTGGCTCTCCTGAAAATCCATGCTTTGGAAGCTGGGGGATAAATGCTTTTCATCCTCCGGCCGTGAGTCAGGCAGCAAAGGGAACCAGTTTTTCTGGCTGCTTTAGATTTTCTAAATTTCAGCATTACAGAAAGTCAAGTTCTTCTTTTAACTTCTTCATAACCGGGCTTGCCAGCTCTGATGCTTTTTTGCTATGTGTTTAAAATAATGAATTTGATGTGCTCACTGACTGACCGGATTGCACAGGCACCAGATCTGTACGCTCTCACCCATTTTTAGGGATCTCGCTACCGAAATGGGTATCAGCTCCATCCTGGAGATGGAAGTGTTGAAGCAGAGTGACTAATTAGTCATCATAACGGGTTCCCTTCCCTAATATCTTTTTCAGCTTTAGAGCAGATGTCCCCCGAGAACTATTGCACGATATTAGTGAAGCAGGAATTGGATCATGATGAACCTCCATAATTAAAAAGAATGGCAGCTCATCCTCCAGCGAGATGAGCGGTTTGATAAATGTGTAGAAGTGTTCCAGCAAATGAAGTGGTTCAGGATCTGATGAAACTTAACCCAGAGGGAAGAGAAACGCAGGTTAGCTGCTGAGACAGTCGGTGGGACAAGAAATCAAAGTGGTTTATAGGTGTCTCTGCCTTCAGAGCAGAAGAAAGTAGTCACAGTTTCATGTTCCTCAGCTCCATTGAGGGGCAACGTACCCATTTTACAGATGAGAAGTGGAGGTATAGGAGAGAAGAGGCCATCCCAGATCATGTAGGTGACTTGTGGCAGAGCTTGGATGTGAGCTCTGTGTCCTCAGTGTCCCATTCCATGATCCACAACGTTGTCCCCTCCAATACTTTATGAGTCCACGCGGCCTCCACCCAGTTGGTGCTAAGATGCCGTCAGTCTTTACTGGACTGAGGCATGTTTGATTTACAGGCCCATACAGGCTTGCAGCCCAAATCACCTCCCCCTCGCTGGGGGAGGAAGGACACCTGCATCCATAGGCAGCCCTTCTCCATCTCCATGGGAGAGTGTCGCCCTCTTGGCTCTGCGGCACACGTCTCCAGCCCCCATGATGTTTGCTGTGGTGTGGGGCCAGACTGGCTGCAAGAAACCACATCCAATGCAATCCTATGCCTCGGTAAAGCTGAAGGACTTGAGTCAAGAGAGAAGAGTATTCTTAAAAGTTTTCGTGCTTGTGTCTCTATATCCTGCCATTGCATCAGCCTTGGTTTGGACCTGAGTTACCCAGGCTATGCTCATGTAACAGCCGAGTGCTAGAACAACTTGGGTTCACCAATCAAAAGAAATTCTTTACATCCTGGTATAGAACCACAAACCATCTCCTGTCTCTGCTTCCCCACAGGTCTCGACGCCAGGCGCAGCACGTCACCTGGAGGTGGCCCGTCCACCAGGCTTTACAAACCCGCCATCTCTTGCCTCACCGTAGGGTCTTGCTCTTGATGAATTATTTTCAGCAGAAGCTGGAAATCTGGAACAGCAGCTGGAAATCTGGATGAAACATGGGTCATGACTGAGCCTCAGCTGTAGTTTATGAAATAATCTTGATGCAATACGATAGCTAAGGTGAAAGCTGCTTCAGGGAAGCATCTCCTGCAAGAGGAGAGGACTAACAAGCGCGAGGCGAGCTCTAGCAGGTCATTTTGGGGGGGGGGGGGGGGTGTATTTGCCCCCAGAGACTTCTAGTTTTGGTCTGGGACGTCAGGGGTTTCACTGTAGGGTAAGAGATCCTGCCTGCCGTGACACTGCTGGGAAAACCCTGCCAGGAAAGGTGTGACCTACTGCTGCTGTACTCCATGCTCTGGAGAGCTGGTTCTTCTCTAATGACAGCAATTAGAGCTGGGTAAAAGTGCTCCGAGTTGCTTTTTTAAATGCCAGTCTTTTATCGGAACAAACCACGAAGCTGTCAGTTCCTACGAACTTTCTGCTCACCTCTCCTCTTTCATGGCCAGCTGTAGAGCAATGAAAAGATGTCGGATTTTTTTAATAGCATTTTCAAAGTTCAAAACAGTTCTGCAATTCTTATTTCCCATTTTGTCCTTCAATGAGCAGCAGCTATAGCCGAATTACTTTTATCTGCTAGCAGCCTCCAGAGCTGGTCTAAGGGCTGTCATAAACAAGCTGCACTACCGTAACAAAAGAAACATGGATATGAGAAAACAAAGGCTTCTACAGTACCGGCGAGTTCTGTTGGCCTCTGAACATTCAGCTTTAAGTTGCAGCTGGCCTAAACCACTATTCAAGGAAAAGAAGTGGAGAGAGATGCTGATTTTCAGATGGTCCCAATCCAAGCCTATAAATTGTAGGAAGGTGCAGTCCTGTTTTCCTAAATGTCTGTTCGTAGCTTATCCCGGTGCTCGACTTAAAAAGGCGCAGTGGCAAGGCAGGAGGGGAGGAATGACTTTATCAGGCTGACATAGGTGGGAGGATGGGAAGCATAAGCTCTCGGGTACCGGAGCTGCCTTCAGATCTACCACAGGCAGCAACTTCAAAGCACTTCAACACAACGCTCGCTGTCTGAGTTGGAAATCATGCAAGATCAGGAAAAATAACATCAGATGCTTTGTGCTGGATAAAACAGTCATGCAAGAGGTCTCCGCCATCGCAGGTCAGCCCCAGTCATTGGGTGGCAATGGCTAAAAAAGCTGAATCCTCTTGAGGTCGGTGTTTTCTCTGCTGTTACCTGCTCCAGGCGATGCTTGTCTCTGTGAGTTGCCTGTCCAGAGGTATGGAACGTAGCTTTGCTCGTCTTTCAGCTCCCCCAGCCTGATCCAAAGCTCATTCCTTGCGGGAAATTTGTTCAGAAATTCCTTTAGTCATGCCCAAAGCCCCATGGAAAGAAGTAAAGCCTCCTGTCTCAAAGCCATCTACTTAAGCTCAGCAGGCTTGGTGGGGCTTTCCAAAGAGCATTTATCAATGCAGTTTTCCCCAGGGAGAGCCCTTTCCTGCAGGGATTTGGTTACTGCCTTGAGTGAATCATCATGAATTATCGTGCCAGAGGAGGATAAAGGAGACGCGCTATTGCAACCCCCATTGTTATCGCAGGGAAGCTCCATGCAAAATTACATTGTTGTCAGTGGGGCTGTGGATACAGTCGCACCTGACTGATGGTCTCTCAAGCCGTGGAGAAGTCATCTGCAGCTGAAACACCATCAGTAGAAGAGAGTTTTCCCAGGGATGATTAAAATTAGAGATGTGAGCAGGGAGATCTCCCTGCATAATTCCAAGCGGATCAAATACATGAGTAGAGAGGCCAGAAGACTGCTTTGTAGGGAGCCACGCTGCAGAAAGAGAGCGGGAAGATGTGGTGGATGACAAATTCTGGATCGCTTACGCCATGCTTCTGAAGAAAAAACAACCACAAGTTTAAAAAAACAAACCGTTGCCCAAAAAAAAAAAAAAAAAGTCTAATTCGAGGAATACGTTTAAAAGGAGAGTTACGTAAAATCTGGGAAATAATTACTGCTGCTCTACTGGATGTCAGTGAGGCTTCGATCGGGGCTGTGGTCAGTGCCAGTGCCCTCTAAGGTGGGAATTGTAGATAAAGTGAGAGGGCAGAGCCGCAGAAGGGAGAGGATGGCAAGCATGGCCCGTAGGAAAGCCACACCAGAGAGGTTCTTCAAGAGGAGAGAGAAGGTCACTTGTCAGGATAAATGCCTGGTTTCCAGCAGGATGTGAAATTTGTGTCATATCTAGAAGACGGCTTCTTTTTCAACAAAAAAAGATTTCAGCGATGCATTAGGACTGCCATGCAGCTACGTCCTAGCTATAAGGGCACGTGATGCAGTTGGACTACGTGGTCATCGTAGGTCCCTTCCAACTGAAATGTTGTGTTGTGTTCTAATACAGAATCATAGAATCACTTTGGTTGGAAAAGACCTTTAAGATCATCGAGCCCAACCTTTAACCTAACCCTGCCACCCCACCACTAAACCATGTCCCTAAGCACCTCATCTATCCTTCTTTTAAATACCTCCAATGATGAGGACTCTACCATTGCCCTGGGCAGCCCATTCCAGAGCCTGAACACTGAGGCAGGACACCTGGAGGAGCTGTGAACTCCTTTTAGTGAAGGGATTGAAGAACAAACCCAGCCACCGGACTCTGGCAGCGTACGAGTCTGCAGGCTCCAAAGGTGGCCGGGCATGAGCTGCGTGGCCTCTTCAGGATCTTTCACCCTTCATATTTCCCTGGTGTAAGTGGGGACACCCCTCATCTGGGCAAACCTGGCATGCACCCTGCCACCACCACTGTGCTGCAGGTGATGCTTCTTTCCCTTGACCACCCCAGAGCCTCTGGGACCACAAGGCACCGTGCATTTCTGTAGGTTGCATCTGCAGCTGGGATTTTCTGGCATGAATGCATCTGGACTCATCTTCAAAAGTGTTGTGAAAGCTCCCAGTGGCGAGGCAGGATGCTTCTCGGCTGCTGCTTTGCTTTTAGGAAGCGTGAGGAGCAAAGCGCTCCGGTGAAGCAGCATTAGAGGAGCCTTTGGGAAGTGCAATCTGGATGGGAAAGCTGGTTTAGGAGAGGAGAGAGAGGATGTAAGGAAATAGCTTCAAGCCTACATCATCAGAGATTTGAAGCATTTTGGAGCGTGGCTGAAATGGCTGAGAGCTGGGGGGTGGGGTTTTATGGAGTAATCACCACCGTCTGGGTAAAGTGGAAAATGTTCCTGAGAAATCTCTTAATTTGTTGGTTGTTCATGCAAAAAAGCAACTCCGGACCATGCACTTCCTACGTGTAAAGTGCGGTCCTTAGAAAATGGCAGGTCTTCTGCTCCCGGGGCAGGTTACCCGGTGGCATCCCTGGGCTGCACGCAACCTCCCACCGAGGAAGCAAAGATTGCGGCTGCCGGGGCCGGCGGCGGCGGCGATGTGCAAACATGCACATGATGTGCAAACATGCACATTGCTCGGTGCTAACTGCTCTCCTTCAGCTTCTCTTCTTCGCTCCGCCTGAAACTTGGAAACCAGTCCATCCTGTTCAAATCCCCCTCCCTCGACCGGTTCCTGGCCTTCAGTGTGTTAGAGATGGGCTTTTCCCTTGTGGGACTGGAAAATGATTCATCCACCAGCCCAGGAATGCAACCCTGGAGGCATCTTTGTACTCTTCTCCCTAAATGCTCTTCTGGAGTTGGATTTCTGTGCGGAAGGAATGTGGTCTGGAAAAGTTCTCCCCAGTAAATCTTTGAGCAAAGAGGAGTTGAGTCCCAGTCTCATCCAGATCCTTGCTGGGGAGAGAAAACATCCTAAAACTGAAGGTGGGTGCAGTAGATCTGCTCCAAGGGCCAGGTCTTGCTTCCTGCTCAGGGTGCCCTGCCCTTTCCTCCTCCGGAGGCTGGTGAGCTTCAGCATCACCCTCCTCCTCCTCCCTGTTTGCAAAGGGAGGGATGCTTCTGGCTCCAGGCGAGGCAAAACCCGTGCAAACACGGCCAGAAAGCCCCCGTACGAGTGCATGCTGATGCCATCACATGTGTGGTGATGTCCTTGGCATCTCGTTATCGTCTGTCCCCAAGCAGTTTTGCTAAGAAGTGAAATTGCTCGTTGCGTTGTGTGGATGCCTTCAGATAGAGCTGGTGTCCGTTCGCTCTGTTGGATAACCTGTTTAATCCAAATAAACCGAGCACTGGGCATAAGGGAGGCAGTTCTGTGACTTCTGATGCTTTCCCCTTGTGCCAGAAATTGCTAAGATAATAATTCCCTTTGCAGGATGAGCTCTTTACATGGGCTGCTGCTTAAAAAAGCTGGGAAACATAAGAAGGAGAAACACTAAACTGCCAAATTCTGTTGGGGAGCGGCACAAGGATGCCCCAAGCATGACCTCTCACTTGTATTAGAAAGAGCCCCGTCCCACACAGAAGTAACACGGGCTTCTTGTTTAGCGTTCAAACAGGGTCACCAGCCTGGGAAAAGGCTCCCGGCTCACGTGAGCTCCTTGCCGGCGTCGTTGCTCCGACCTGTTAACGGCAGGCGGCTTCGATGTTTGCAGTGACTAACAACCAAAAGGCTCTCTGGAGGAACTGAGTGCATCATCAGCCTCAGGGCAGGGTTTTTCCTGCAAATGAGAGGGTTTCGGTGAGCACCACTGTTCCTCACCAGCCTCTCATACACAGCTTGGATGGCAGCTGGGGGACACCATTGCTTGTTGGCACCCAAGCTTGTAGCTGGCTTTTTTGGTCTAAACGCAACGTGGTAGGGACATATAGCCCAGCAGGTAATACAGGGGGTACGAGAGACCTGGGTTTCCCTCAAATAGCCCTTCATCTTCCGTTCTCAGAGAAGCTCTGTGGGTCCTAGTTAACCCATCCCAAGCCAGCTCACCCAACATGTGATCTCCTTCCTACGTGTGATCCTTGGGCTGATCTACAAGAAGTAGGTGAAGATGACATGCAGGCCATAGGCCACATGGGGAAGCACATACAGCACCCAGAAAAGTGCCTCATCTTCTTTCATCAGCTGAGCCAAGGCTGTGATGAGCACTGGTGCCCTTCTCCTGCTTGCAGCAGGGGTACTGGAGCTCCTTCCAGCAGCGTGACGTGACCAGTGTCTGATGGGTGGGGGTAATGGACCAAGCACGTATGTCAGGCGTAGATGGTGCTCTGCACCCTTTGGGGACGGTGAAAAGCAGGGAGAGGTGACATTTAGCAAGATGACAATTCCTCAGCCTTTAAGGTGATTAATTTTTGGTGCTCCTTCCTGGTTGGCACAGGCAGGGCTGCATTCCTGCGAACAATAGCTCGCCCCTGGGCTGGCCCCAGCCTTGGCTACCTAGAGTGATAGAGTTGTTTAGGTTGGAAAAGCCCTTTAAGATCATCAAGCCCAACCATTAACCTAACCCTGCCATCCCACCACTAAACCCTGTCCCTAAGCACCTCGTCTGCCCAGCTTTTAAATCCCCCAGGGATGAGGACTCAACCCCACCCCTGGGCAGCCCCTTCCAGTGCTTGACAAGCCTTTTGGTGAAAAAAATTTTTCCTAATGTCCAACCTAAACCTGCTCTGTCGCAATTGTGTGTGTGGTAGCAGCAGGGCAGAGCTCCAGGATTTCATCCCCCCCCAGCCCTCAGCAGAAAGTGACTTTGTGTAGTCACACGTGAGGCCCGCTCGCTGAAATGAGACGGGTTAAAAATCAAGTTTGCAAAGGAGGGTGGAGTTATTTTGTGGGCACTCAGGTATGGTCACCAACGTGAGCGATCAGGTTTCCCACAATTGTGAAAACTGCTGGTCTGCCTGAATGCTAAAAATAAATAAATAGTGAGGGCAAGAGCTCCAGCAGCCTTCATCGCTAAAGCCAGCGTGTCCTGCAACTACACCTTTTAGCAGCCAGTGACCCTAACTCTCATTAAAACCCGGGTTCAGCGGGTGCTAAAGGCCCAGTCTTGTAAACCTGGTCGCATCTCCTGCAGGGTGGGGGTGAGCTGTTGGGGACCTGAGTTGACTTTCTGGTTCTTGTGCAGACTTCCCGCGTAATCTTGTCCAAAAAAGCATAAATCACTTCCGCTCGCTTGAGCTCCCACATGAAAACAAGGCATTAATCCCTCAGCTCGCTTTGCTCACGGTGTGATTCCCATGAAAGCACAGTCCCGAGGAGCCTGGACCCCAGGGGGTGTCACTGCCATGGCATGAGTGAGTTACTCCTCCACCGCCCAAGGGCTGCGGTGGGATAACCTTTGCTGGGCTCGCACACCCATTAACCAGCGCCGGCGTGGCTGAGCCTCCCCTGCCTGCGCTGCCTTTGCTGCAAGATGTCTCCTTTCTGCCGGATTCAGCTGACGCTGGAAATCACAGAGGCTCTGCTTGATGACCCTGACCAAAGCGTGCTGGAATTTGCTGGGTTTCATAAGGTTTTCATTAGGGCGGAGAGCGAGCCCCTGAGGTTTTGTGAAACTCCTCAACTATCCGTACGGCAGTTTGCAAAACCGCCCCGTTTGTAGGGGTGTTTGCTTTTTACTGATCCTCTCTGCTTTTTATCTTCCTCTCCTCATTGTCCTTCTCTTCAAGGCAGACGTGCTGGTCTACCTAGAGGGAACCTCTGCTCCGTACCATGACCGAGGACAGGATGATCAGGAGGAGGTTGGTCTTCGTTACCGAGTTGCCAGGCTGGTTCCTGGGTGATCTGGATTTGTTCCTGTCTCTACCACCCAGTTCCTGCAATGATACTGGTTGGGAAACCTTACCCATCTCCCCGGTATCATCCTTATAACAGCAATTGATAAACCCTGCTATGGTCTTAAGACAGACATGAGACAGGTAAACATCTCAGTGCAAAGCTCCCACGACGCCTCACCCTAGGATTAAGCCTGTAAATCGTCTGCATTTGCTTTGCAAAGGGCTGAATCAGGATTTAAGATCTCCAGAAGGCTGTAATTTAATAACAGCAATCAGCAGCTGATAGTCCGGATCCTCAGCTCAGCGGGTTGCGGCTTATGTAAAAATGAGAAAAACCACTCAGGAACAGAAACACAATAGTTTTGTTTTCCTGCACGTCGTTCCCCCACGGTTAGACTCTGTGAAGTCCACACCACGTTGCCTGCAAGCTCACCCCATTAGACTCTCCATCTCTTTACCTAAAGGGCCAAGTCCTGCTGAGTCTTCATTGCCACCAAGTACTTCCCTAAGGCTTTGTGGCATTCTGGAAAAGCAGGCTAATTTTCTGAAGTAGTTGCAAATCTGAGCTTTTTTAGCACAAGCCTCACTCATCCTAGCAGATAGGCAGCCAATAACCCAAAGAGCCCAAACTCTGACACCAGCGTTAGGAGTAGGGTTTGATGGCAACCTTGGGGTGATGGGTCTGGGGGACTCAGGTCCTTCTGCAAATCTCCCCAGATAAAAGAACGGTCTGCATACATCTGAAGCCAAACTGGGGCCCCTGTGCCACATTCCTCCTCTGGCTGGGAGGCAGCCAGGGCTGCTGTTTGCCCGTGCCACGTCACGGTCCCACCTCAGCTATCCTGTTTTCTCAGTGCACCTGCTAATTCTTGGCAACGGGGCATGAGAGCAAACAGAGAGAGGTGCAGAGGAACCCACGCCCGCAGTGCACACAGGCACGGCCAGCCGTCCCCGGAGGTTGCCACCTCCCCAGCTGACCTTGTGCCCAGGGGAGTTGCAGATTAACCTCTGGAAAGGTGATGGTAGCCCTTTTGCTCCAAGGCAGGAGGTGTTCACCAGCCGGAGTCTGGAAGAAACACTCTCCCCGAGGATTTTTCCTCTGCATTCCCACAGATGTAATTTTGGAAAAGAAAACATGCTGCAGTATGTCACTCTCCAAACCTTAAGTAGCAGTCAGAGCTCATGCAGAAAGACCAAGGGAGGTTTGGCATGGTATGGCCATCTCTATCAGAGTTGTTATATCCCATCATTAGAGTCAGTGCAGTTATATTCACTGAGGCATTTCTCCTTGCTAGCAGAGACTTAGAGTTGTACCTCCCACCTTCACGGATGGGTTATAGATATTTTGGGACATAGAAGATGGGTTTGAGACTGACCAGAAGCCCTGGAAGACCTTGCTGTCATGCTACAAGACATCATCATCTTTGGCCCTCTCTCCTTTTCTTTTGCAGGGGGTACTTTTTCCTATAAGCCTGAGGAAACATGAGTCCCATATCCCTGGTTCACAGCCCAGGACAGCTGACTTAAAATGGGTTTTGCACTAAGATTGCCGAGCAATAAATTGGAGCAACAGGTACAGGTTTCTTCTGCCTCAATGCTGTAACCCCTGCACCAGAGAGACTGCTCCTGTCTTAACCTGCTGCAAGCTGTTGGCACCGGGAAGGCAAACTGCATCTCTGCAGCTCTCACCAAAGCTATTCCTGCCCAAAATCAGCATTTACCCTTGTTCCTTGGCTTGCCAAGGCCACGCTTTTCTTCTGAATCAGTAGAACAGGATTTGGCCCATCCTACTCCTGCCTGTGCGGGATCCACCATTCGCTCTGCTCCATGCACAGCGTTGCCCAAGAGCTGTGCTGAAAGGGCTCCTTTGCAGGACCAAGGCTTCTCTGTCTGCTGAGCGCCAGCGACCGACAGAAGCTGACCAGAGGGGGATGGCCAGAAGGGTCCCTCAAGGTGATTGTGTCTCCATCAGTGCAGCACAGCCCTGCACAGTGTCACAGCAGCGCAGGAGCACTCCTCACCCTGGTGCCCGGGCACCTTCCCCTCTCCCAGGACATTTCCATTTGCTGCCGTTAACCATTAACCAGCCCACTGTTACCTGTCAGAGGCAGCTCTGTGCCGCCCGGTCAGCTGGTGCTCACAGAACGCTGCCCTACGGAACCGTACCCACGCGAAGCCTCAACCTCCACCGGTCCGAGCCTGCCGGGCCAAAGAGCAAAGCTGTGTTCACTTTCCTGCATCAAAACTCCCTTTGCAGGCAGCTGGGCCTGATCCTGAGGCTGGTGCTCAGTCCTTCACAGCTGCCGGTCCTCCCTGCCTTGCTTACGGCTTAGATGCCAGGGCCGGCTGAGATGTATTTCTCAGGGGGAATTTTGCTTCAGCAAGTTATAAGCCCCAACAAGTGAGGTCCTTGCATGTAATATGGTCAATATACAGGCATCTCATCTTTTTCCCTATAGCCAGGAGCACAGCAGATGGGGGAGCAGTAAATTGTAGCCCAATCCTCCTCTCTCAGATCCCTAGGGATCTGCCTAGAAGAGGCACTCTGTAGATTTTCATTTGGACATGATGATTTTGTAGGGCAGAGGAGTGCCTGAGTGAGGCTATGTGAGGAATGTGTCGTAAAATGTCACATGCTTCGGTTGTGGGTCAAGGAAAGCTATCCTGAAAGGTTCTTAGAAATTCATGCAATGCTTTGGCAGCTACAAGTCAGGACATTTAACCTCACATGAATAGCGATGGGTCTTTGCACTGGTGTCTTGAGCAGCTTGTGGGGTTTTTTTGTCCCCTTCCCAAACCGTGAGGCCCCTGCCGTGTTATCTCATCTGCAGGGTTTGGCCCTTCCCTCTTCCTGCCAGAGCTCCGTACTCGAAAGCGGGGTGGAAATACCTTTGCAACGTGTCATTTTGCAAATACATCCTTGGCAGAGCCTGTTTCCCCATGCACAATGTTAACCTTGTCCACAGGCATGTGGGATGGCCAAGGCTGAGGCAGATGTGGGCCATTCCACTGCCAAACCTTGCTTTTGGGAGAGCAGACTTCAGCAGAGTCTTCCTCCCAGCAGATTCTGATTTACCCCAGCATCACCCTGTGACAATGTCTTCAGTGTCTTAGGCTTGCACTGGGACACTGAAAACAGCCTCATCCGCTATCTGTATGCATGAAAAAAAACCAAAACTAAAGCACAAGGTCTTGGAGCTCTGGGAATACCAAGTCAAGAATTAGGACCAAAATATGAGTGCATCAGGTTATGCACATGAGAAAAAAAAGCTGGAACAGGAACATTTCAGATCATGTTTCAGTTATGAAAGTCAGGCTATTCTGTTTTCCACCAGTACTGAGTTAAACTGCTCGGAAATAATGTTTTCTGCTCTATAACCCCATGGCATGACCAGTATTAGCAGGAAGCAAAAGTGCCTACAGCTCAGCACTAAATAAGCCCATGTTTTATAACATTTTCTTTTCCCTCAGCATTGACTGTTCTAAATGGTTTTACATACATTTCTACAGATTTGGGCTCTTTAAAAGCTCACCGGGACTATTTATTACTTTTTCACTGTGGCGATGGAGAGGAGTGGGGCCAGGCAGCTGAGACATCACTTGTGCATGGGCCTGATAGGCATTGCCAAAGCTGTGGGCATAGGAATGGTGTGCTTCATCCCAGAGCTCAACTTCACGTAGCCACAGCCATGGAGATGGGTTGGTTTCCATCAGCTTATATCAGCACTGAAAAGGACCCAGAGACACAGCAGCTATTAATTAAACCCTTGGTGCTGGGGCTAACGACATCATGTGGCAAAAGGGGAAGTGGAGCTTGGTGGAGTTTGGTGCCAATCCTCTGAGGTCTCCAGGTGTCCTCGCCCCAGCTCTCAGGCCTCCCACCACAGCCACTGGTATATGACCCACACTGCTGGGCCAGCAGTGGCCATGGGGTTGATGCCAAAGGTAAAAGCAGGTCCTGCCACTGGTTCCCATCTCCTGTGGGCTGGAGGAAGACCTGAAACCTGGTTCCTCTGTTCCCTGCACCAGAAGAAGACATTCGGTATGATTTTTCAGAAATTAAAAGAATGAAAAATGAAGGCTGTTGCAAGTTTTATGAACTGTAGCCTGCCAACATTAAGGAATAGATTGCTTTCTAAGAGTCAGTTTTGCATCTTCAACCATGAAACTAAGATCTCTGAAGTGTTCCTCTCAGATATGGGCACACCCAGGCTGAAGGAGCAGGTTGAACCCGTGCCCTGATTTGCAGCTCTCTGTGATTAGTGGTACACTGGTCTGTAGCTAATGTCATGGATATTTTGGGTGCTCATCCCATTACAGGTCCCTTGGGGTCAGTAGGCTACGTCTGTGGAAACTGTGTTGGTTTAAACCTGTCCTGATACCTGGTTTAGCTGATGAGCTGATCCATATCTATTTTCAAGTGTCGCAGGTTAAGCTAAGAAATTAAGGAAATGGCAAGAGAAGCTTGATTTTATAGGAAAGGAAGGACTTGGAGGGTTCCCAGTCCAGAGAGGTCATGGCGTGTCCATCCTCGGAGGTATTTAAAACCCAGCTGGGCACTGTCCTGTGTCTCCCAAAGGCTGAGCTGCCCGGTGACGAGGAGGAGGATGATCCTCCAGTGAGGCAGCACCGTGCAGATGCCAGGCAGAAGCGGTTGGGACCAAGAAGTGATGGTTTGCCTTCAGGTCACCCCCAGCCGGTGGCATCGGGGCAGCTTTCAGAGGGGGTAACTGCACATTACAGCCGACCTTTTCTCTTCACGATAAGCCACGGTATCGCAACGAGTATCCACGTACGCAGCAAGCACGGCCAGCTCTGCTGGAGTTGTCTGGTTTATCATTATTTTTCTCCTGGGAGGGCAACCCGGTCGCACGCTCCAACGCTCCATTACATCCCCATTTCAGTCGATAATCCTGACGGGAATCCTCACCCCTGCTCCCCATCGCCCCGGGCTGTGCAGGCACCCAGGGCTCCAGCCTGCGAGCACAGGCAGACCCAGCTCGGCCTCGCGGGGAACGTGGGAGCGGGCTGTCCCCCCCCAAGCACCGCTCCCCTCGGACCAACTGTGCCAAAAATTTGGGATGGTCAGAGCCAGGGACTAGAGCTGGGCCCCTCAGGCCCAACGTGGCACTGAGCAGCACCAGTCCAACTATGCCTCACTTTGTCCAGCAGAGAAAAGGGTGGGGGAAAAAAAACCCTCCCTGCTTTTTGAAATCTGGGCAAAACAGGTTTCTAATTAACGCAGCACTTAATCATTATTGCTCCATGAATGCTGGTGGATATTCGATGCGAACAAGTGAATTGGTTGATACCCTCTCGCACCGGCTCCCTCTTTGTCCCTCCGTGAGCCTGGGAATGGGTGTGATCTCCGAGTAGGAGTGTCTCTGCGGTTAAGTAGAGGATTGAATTACCGAACACTGCTGTTCCCGAGCTGACAAGGTAGCAGAACAGCAAACAAAAGTGCCTTGAAACTAGCTCGCCAAAGGGGAGAGAAGGCACTGGGCTCGGCAGCGAAAGGAGACCTGCGAGGACGCCGCGCGCTTTCCAGCAAGGTAGGGAGCTTCCCTGCACCCCTCTTAGTTTTATTGCTAAAGGCCAGAACCCTTTGATGACTTTCAGTCTGTGGGATAGGAAGAAAAAACTAAACAAAAATTAATAGATTTGCTATTTTTTAAAAAAAGTGCTCACCTGGTGGAAGCCAGGATGTTTGCACCGAAAGCAACGAGCCCATCCCGAGGCGCACCGTTCGGGGTTGGAACGAGCAGCTATCTCCGCTCCCCGAGCAGCCGGCCGGGCTACGGATCAGCTCCAAGGACACATGCTTTTCGTTTAGCTCCCTGCACAGGCTGGCTTTGATTTCACGCAACGAGCATTTTGGGTTGGCCTGGTTTGTCTTAGGCGTTGCTGCTGTGGGGATTTGCTTAAAGCTCGCCTGTCTTTGCAAGGCGGGGACGGGTCCAGGCGGTGGCAAAAAGTTGTTGCAAGTTCTCATCGATAGGTCTTGTCTAATCGATAGATCTGCTAAGGGCTGAACTGCTGGGCTGGTTTGCTCTGTAAGTACGGAGCGTTTTCGCGTCCTGTTCGTTTGAGATGCAAACTGCGCTGAGATAAAATTGAGTTGTAATGGGGGTTGAGCTGCAGGCTTACTTGCTGGTATTTTTCTCAGGCGTGCATATTAAGAGCATAAATATTTAACACAAAGGAGAACCGATATGAATTGGCGTCTGTGGGAGGCTGGTGCTTATTCAAGGCTGCCCCAGCACAGATGTAAACGGGCGTTACAACAGCTGAAGCGAAGCGGCTCTGCAAGAGCAGGGCTTGGAGGGTGAAACACCCAGGTGCTCCCTACACCCCGCCGCCGAGCGGGCAGCTTACAGCCTGCAAAACAGAGATTAGACACTCAGGGAGCATCGGCCTTCCTTTTCGGCCGGGTTTTACACCATTCCCTGCTGCGCCGGCTGAGATGCCGGGTGGAAGCAAATGCAAGGACTGGCACTAGCCGGCACGGTGCAGGTCAGGAAAGCCCTGACCATCTTCCCCCGCCATGTGAGCGTCCCCCTCCTCCTCCTCCCTGCACGAACAGGCTGCCCTCCTCCTCCTCCAGCTCCCTCCCCACCGGCGGGCACGTAGGTCTCATGACGTTATTTCCTAGGCAGGACTTTGTGGCAACAGTTGCTAAGGTCTCCCAGCTGGGAGCAAAGGTTTCATGCCATGGCCACAAACGGTGTCACCCTGGTCTCCTGCCTTCCCCTGTATCTTGGGGCCGTGGTTAGGCTGAGACAATAAATCCCTGCTCTTGCATGGCCAAGGATGCTGAAGATCCTGGTGGTGTCTCCTGATCTTCTCCATGGAGCTGTGCCAGTTTTTCTGGACTTTAAGCATGGAGGTTGTTACCTTTTCTGCTCTGGACCCCCTGGGGAGGTGTGAGATACATGATGTTGAGAAGATGGACTGTGGATGCTGACTTCAGGCTGGATCTGTCCTGCAGCCTGGTCCTCCTACACCTCCAAGGAGGAGACCAGGTCAGACACCTTCCCCATGCTTGGAAGATGCTGGGGCTCTGCTGTGTGCTGGGCATGTCCTGCTGGACCAAAAGCCTTCTCTCAGTTTTAAATAATGCTAAATACACAGTAGCCCACTTGGAAGCAGAGCCCTGAATTGCACTGTGCGATGAAGGGGAGCTTGGGGCACAGTAAAAGCCTCTGTGCTTTGTGCTACCTGGCCCAGATCCATTTTAGCCACCCCTGGGGGATGCATGTGCCACCACCACCACTCCTCAAGGTCTCTCCTTCATCACAGGGAATGGGCTCTTTTGCAGCCTTCTGAAATTTGCTCTGGGGCTGACACAAACCCACGGGTTGGACTTCCTATGTATGAAATGTCCAGCTGCGTGAGGAAAGACTCCAATATGGACACCCCACACCCAAAATACCCCTGCCCCAGCTCTTTGGTTATTCACATATATTCTCCAGCTTCTGTTGGCCCCTCAGAGAAACAGATTGTTCAGCCACAAGGGGATACGTGCTCCTACGACTCATTAAAACCTCTCTTCTCATGCTCTCCATTTCCACATAATACAACCCTGGAAACAGGCCTAATTATGATTTATCCTGGATGATTATACATTTCCACTGTATTTCTACCCACCCTGGGTGTAAAAGGAATGCAGAAAGGGGTTAATATTGTCGCTGAGTCTTTGGCATCCTTCAGTCCGAAAAGTCCCCTGAGATGTAATACTAATTTCCAGCATTGGATGATGTGCATTTGCTTCAGTTGCCTTGATTTTCAAGGACCTCTGCTTGAAAAAGAAATCCTACCACTTGTTATCCGTCTTTATCTGAGCCTATTCAAGCTTATCTGGGGCAGTGCTGGTTAGAGTAACAATGAAACTTATTATTACCTTATATCCACGTCAAAGGCAGGAGACAGAGGGGATGCTAAATTGCATGGTTGAGCTCCATCCTGGGCAGTTCCTGTGCAATGAGCTATTCAGAGAAGCGAACCTCTCCCACCTAAAAATGTCCTGTTGCCATGCCCTGGGATGAAAGAATAGGTTTCTGGCTGGACATTTATTTAAAACTGCTCTTGCAAAAACAGCTGAACAGGGTAAGAAAGAGACAGCACTAGAAGTCATATTCTTTTTTGGGTGATAGAGACTATCTAGATACATACACACCTTTCCTTTGGGAGGGTGCTCGAGCCTGAATTACTGTGCTTTGTTGCTTTCTATGAAATAGCTGTCTGGGTCTGAGCAAATCCCACCCATCCCAGGCTTTCAGATGCCAGGTTCCCTTCCCTGTGCTCAGACAAAACTTCCATTGGCAGCTCTGGGTGCAAAAGGCGGTCCCAGATGAATGCTCTCTCTAAAGCTTCTTGCAGTATTTGCAGGGATTTTTTGTCCACTTGGCTTTGTGCAGTTGCCACGCTACTCTCAAAGCTGGCCTTCGTTTCTGCCTAGAGGAGACCTCTAGGTTGTGTGCTGTGGTCCAGCATGGACTGGGTTTCACTTTTTATGCCAAGGAAGTCCCAGATGCACAGCCTCGTGGGCTGGGGCTTTGCTCCTTGCTGTGCCGTGTTGGCGGAGAGCAGTGCTCAGGCGAGCAGGAGCCCCAGGGCTGGGCAGCGTGGGGTTTAGCTCACAAAATCGTGATGTACCAACACCATCCATCACACAGCACATGGTACCACAGGGGCAAAGTTACTCCTGCTTATTGCCCCGTGTCCCTCTGCCCCTCATTCCCAGCAATCCACCCAGTCTCCATTTGCCCTGTTGTGTCCCTGGACCCCTTTCCTACCACGACAGAGAACAGCCACTGAAAAAGAGAGACAACTGTGGGGTCTCTTGAGAGTGGGATGGTGCTCCTCAAGGATCAATCACTTGAAGTGAGGAGATGCAGATGGAGACTGATGGGCACCCACAGAGTCACAGGATGACCAAGGGTGATGTCCCAGCCCACCCTGGGTTGGAAGGGCTGGATGAAACACTGATAAACACAACATGTGTGGTGCTGAGCTCAAGCCTAGAAGATAACACCAGTATAGGTGACTGCTACCACAAAGGAGTGTGTTGCTGGTGTTCCCTTGAGAGAAGATCCTGTGAAGGTCTGGCTCTGTTTCAAAGACCTTAAAGCTCATATAAAGCAACTCATACCTTGGCTCAGCACCCCATCCCACTGGAAGCCTCGGTTGAGTTGTTTGGTACCTACTTGTTTTGACACAAAACAGAGCTGTGTCAGCCAATGTACGCAAAGGGTAAGCTTTCCTTTGCAGCTTGAGAAACAAACCTTCCCCCTAAATCCATTACGTCTCGTCGGGCCAGCAATGGAAATGCACAGTCACCTATAGAGCACCATGCTTAGGTCCAGGTCATTTCATTTGCAATCCAAAATATAATACTGTTTTTTCCAGAAGTCCTGGGTTTCTCTTCCCAAGTTTACATGCGATGCTTACAGGTCTGAACTGGAGCAAAACTGGAACGGTCCCTTCCCTTTGATAGTTAATATTAATAGTTAATATTAATCTTGCTGCTTTCCACTGGGTGGAAATGCTCTGGAAACCAGTTCACCAGCTGGTCTGAATGGACCCCGACCAGCACCCCTGCTCCATCACCATCAAACAAAGGTCCTGACAGCAAGGACTTATTCAACTGCACTGGTGAAACAGTGGGCCGGGGAAAACGCACTCTTTATGTTGTACACATACATCTAGGCACATACACGCATGCGCTCACTCCTACAATAAATTTAAAGCTGTTTCATGCAGTAGCAAAAATCATAACTCTTCAACTTGTTTTTTGAGAAGGATGGGCCAGGTGGGCACTGGTGCTTGGGTTTACCTGTAGTTTGTTTGTGGTATTTGGTGACAGATCTGGCAAGCCGAGTCTCGGGGCACAGTGGCTGGGACTCAGCTCCCATGCCCCGAGAGGTGAAGGGCAGCGTGGCAAGCTGAGATCTCCACCCGGGGGGTTGCCCCATAGGCCAAGGGGACAGCACGTCCCTCCCAACTGAGAGTCACCAGATCTGCCATAGACCCAGTGTCAGGATGAGGGGAACCACCCGAGGAGAGTCCTCCTCAGACTTAAGCACTTAAAACTAAGGTATCTGAGAGAGGGTGGGTGAGTCCCAGCCCCTAACCCTCTCTCCTAGCCTTCCTCCAGGCTCTTCTAACCTTGCATAGGAAGCAGCACACGTTCCTCCACTTTAGCTGGGAAAATGCCTTCCTTTGAGGGTCTCTCCTCAACTTCCAGCTGTTGCACCCTTCCCATAAGCTTTTGAAGTGCAGGTGCTCCCCAGGGCTCAGGAAGGTTTTGTATCCATGACCAAACACGTAGAATCATAGAATCATAGAATCCCAGGTTGGAGGGGACCTCAAGGATCATCTGGTCCAACTTTTCTAGGTAACAGCACAGTCTAGACAAGATGGCCCAGCACCCTGTCCAGCTCAGTCTTAAAAGTGCCCAATGTGGCAGAGTCAACGCCTCCCCTGGGGAGATTATTCCAACGGTTGACTGTTCTCATGGTGAAAAATTTCCCTCTCATGTCCAATCGGAATCTCCCCAAGAGCATCTTGTGTCCATGCACTCTCCTCCCTGATGGCTCAGCTCTGGTTTTACTTACCTGCAGTCATTAGGTTAGGTAATGCTCTCTCAAAATCCTGATGTGGGAGAGGATCACAGCTTTTTTCCCCGGAGGTGCTGAGCAATTATAAGTTAATTTCTGAGAACGTTTCTAACCTGCACCACTTACCTGGAAACCAGGAAGAGGAATTAAAATGGCTTCAGCTTTGTTTTCCTCCTGCGTGCATCTCCTGCCCTCCCTGCGGCGCAAAGCCCTGCCTTCAGACACAGTGCTGGTCCTGAGCCAGTGATCTCGCCCTTTCATCAGGGGGAGAATAGAGCTGAAAGAAAGGAGAGATTTGTTCGTAATGAATTGGCAAGGCCCATGCTTGCCTTTCCCTTGGGATGGCTCTGTACCGTTACTGACTCAGTAACCTCACGAAGAGGAGTCAGAGGTGGAACGGATACCTCTGAAGCAGGCATTTGCCAAGCTGCATTTTATTATTTGAAAATAATGCACCAGGCACCATACCGGGGCAAGGTCGCTGCAAGGCACTTGCACTCAGAAGGCTTTCATAGAATCATAGAATGTTTTGGGTTGGAAGGGACCCCTAGAGGTCCACAGCTTCTTGTGTCACTGTTTTTTCTCTCAGGGCCAGATCCTCAGAGGGAGGTGGGTTTGTACCAGAAGAGTTTGTTATAGGGCACTGGGACTGATCTCAGGGGGAAGTTACCGCAGCTCAGACTCTGCTGCTTCTGGAAGCTTCAAGTCTAACAGGGCTGCCCTCACCCTGCAGAGATGCTACCTGCCTGGGAGAGCCTGCTGCCTTCAGAGACATCCTGGGGAAGAAGGACTCCCCGGGAAAACAGGCAAGAGCTGCATGGGTGCTCTGACCTTCTCTATAGGACCCCAGGGCAAGGACTGCCGGCCTTCATGTTCAGCCAATTTGCTCTCCCTTTTCCAGTGCCAGTCACTGCTGAGCGCTGGGCTCTGCATCCAGCCTGACGAATGTGGAAACTGGGGCTGCATGACTTGAGAATTGTGGCTGGTGTTAAGGCTTCCCTATTTAATTGTCCGTACATTGTTCTTACATTGTTGAGAAGTTTGCTGGGACAATACAGCTCTACTGTTCCCAGGACAAATAGTTGTTAAAATTTTAGAGGGAGGACTCAGAAATAGCAGCAGTTTGGGAAAAATCTGCTCCTACAAATCGGTTTCCCAAGACCATCTGCTTGAAGATCAGACTGCTGGAAAGCTACCAGCAGTGAGATAGAGAGGACAACGGAGGTCATAAAGAGAGGTATGGAAAGACAGACAAGATTTTCTGGATGGAGAGAGGTGTTGAGTTAGAATTTATGGCAGGTGGAAATGAGGCAACTGCAGGGACTGGTCAAAGTCAGAAGAGATAAATCATGAGTTGTCTGCCCTTCTAAATCAGATGTCCTCTGAGGAATTTGAAGAGACAGATGAGATACAGATTGAGGGCTGTTACAACTGGGAATGTGGTTGTTTCCCAGTAACCTGGTATTTCCTTGTGCTCTTTCCTTTTAAGTAAGGAGCAGTGGTAGGTTTGGAGAATCAATGCAAAGCCCATCTGCATGTGGCTCACAAGGGACAGAAAGGTGAAGGCTCACAGCACCAGGGGGTGTCACGGAAAGACTGTGTGTAACCTACAAAGTCAGTCAGAGATGCCAGAAACGGACGGGGGTGGTGAAGGCACGGGTTATAGGAAGACACACTAAGCTGAAGGTCTGCTTCTTGATAATGTCTGGGACGGTGGTTGGAGATGAAGTAAATTTGCAGGGTTCAAGAGATACAGCAACTGGGTCCTGGGGAGATCGGTCAGCTTTTGTCAGACAGGGCAGGCTGGTTATCACTCATGCAGAACCTGAGAAATTACTTGGCTAGGTGGATCCAGGTTTGTGCATCCTTTGAATTTATTGAACAGGCAATTCAAACCTCTCCTGGGGTATAGAGCACTTCCAGTTTGAGAGGCCACCAGGAACATAAAATCACCTCAGTGTATCTCCCCTTCGTCCCTTAAGTCTTCACTCACATTAATGCTGAACAGACTTCAGCATCTCAGTCCTCAGTGTCCCAGGCCTTGCCCCACAAACAAAGAACAGAAAATACCTGTGATGGCAGGTAGCTGCTTGGACAAGACATGATCCGATGATCCCTGGCAGCCATTTGTGGAGAAAGGGAAGACCTGCCCATCTGAAACCAGTGAAGTCCCTTCTTAGTTACAGAGCCATTGACCCTGAAAAGGTGAGCAAAAGCTTCTTCACAGTCTTCCTTCATCCTGTGCAATGCTCCATCTCAAGTTTTGGTCCACCTCTACGTAAGAGAAGATGAAAAAACCCCTTCAACCCCTTTCATGATCTACCCAGATAGGGGAACTTCTCTGGCCTGTGGAGGTGGCTGGGTGAAGCCCTGAAGCATTAGGATCAATCCGTGTTATTGCCTTCATGCCAAACTGAGGGGAAGGTGCAGCTTGATGAACAGGGGCTCATGCTCACAGACCCCAAGGAGCCAGTCCCAGAGAGCACACCCTGGCCATTAAGCCATCTCATTTCAAAGACATTAAGTAAAGGCGAGCCTGCCAGCTTCCCTAATAAGCTGTTCCAATATTTAATTGCCCACCGTGATCAGAAATAGCATCTTATTTCAAGGCCTGTTCTACGTAATTTTAGCTGCCAGGCAATAGCTCTTTCCAAGAAGGCTGAAGTGCTCTCTGTGGTCAGCCAGGCATGTCTGTGCAGAGCCTTCTCCTTGGCACGCTGGCCACACCGAGCTCCTGAGCCTGGACCTAGAGGAGGAGGATGAGCTGAGCTGTACTTCTTCCTCTTTTGCTGCCCCCCAAAAGCACATATCCCATTCCCTGCCTCGCCACCACATCCCAGCACATCCAACATGGGTAATGCGATTCAACTCCTCCGATTGCGATCCTTCCTGGGATTGTGCAAGAGGACAGGAGCTGTGACCAACACACTCATGCTTGTATGGATATGTATGTCGCAGATGCTCCCACCTATGCAAACTTTGCCTTCCTACCAAAAAATTGGAGGGGGATATTACGTGACGGAGCTTGCGACAACATGCAACAGAAGACAAGCCCCATTACTGGACCATCATTTCCATGTGAGATAAAAGCCACTTTTTCTCCTCTTGCAACAGGGAAGTAAAAGGTAGCTTATATTGGTCAAGTGCTGTACTTTCAGTCAGTCACTCACTGGGGTCAGCCACCATTCAAAGCAAGGTCCTGAGCAGCTGATGAGCCCACAAGGTAACTCAACACTGAATTTCATTCCTCTGGGCAAAACAAGAGTTAACTGCTGTCCTTTATGCAAGCAAAAAAAAATGGCACCTACTTGGGCCCAGATGCCCAACTATAGTGGAGACAATGAAAGCAATTCAACAGCCCTGGTTTACCTCATCTAATGCCAGTCCAAGTATTCCAAATAATTAGGCCTTTCAGCCTGGAAAGGCTGGAGCCACAGCTGCTTCCTATTTTCCCGAAGCTGTACAGAGCATTAGTCATTTCACTGGGGTTTTTTTATTACCGTGACTACAGCCCAGTAAGTGTGTCGCCAAAACCCAGACAAGCCAAATCAGGCTTAATTCAGAATGTACTTTGAGAGCTTGAAATGATCTCCTATCCCCCTTCTGAGTCCTTATTTTCCGTCCCCACCCAAACAGCCCGAGTCTGCCTGAAGAAATGTCCTGCTAGGTTGGCTTTCTCAACATTTAACAGGTTGACCAAAATGAAGTAGGGATTGCTGGCACTTCCACCCCAACTGTTATTCATTAACCAATCTTGGGAGTGACCTTGACACTTAATTAGTCACCTAGTCCTTCCTGAAGGCAAAGCTTTTCCCCCGCACTGTGCTGGTAGGAGAGGGGATGGGGATCATATTTAGCAAGCAGGAGCGCTGCTGCAATTTTGGCAGCCCATGAAGGGGAGGGGGTGTACTGCAGACCCATCTGCCTTCACCCACCAGCTTTGGTGCTTAGATTGCATTAGGGAAGGCTTTGCTTCTAGCTCTGGAGGCTCCAGATTGTCCACCACTGTGGCATCCAGCCAAGATGCCAGCCACTGACATTTGGTCTCCAGGTCCTCTTCCCTCACCTGACAGCAGCATTTGCTCTTTGTAGTTTTGTTTATAGCATCTTAACCAGGTGGTGATGACCCAGCAGATCAACTCCAAGCCAGCAGCTATCTTTGCTACGTGGTGGCCACCTCTCAGCCTGTGCTCATGATATGAACTTTTCTTTTCTTTCCATGGTTGTGAGAGTCCATGGAAATGGTGGAAACAGGATAGCTGCAATGGGGTAGTTGCATGTTACTAAGATGGCAGCAAGGAGATGAGTTACAGCTGCTTTAGTGCCTCTCTTCCCCCTTTACAGATAAAGCTGTGTCAGTGCACAAGGAAGCAAATGTCCATCCCCATAAGCCAGGATTTTTTCCAGTGAATTCTGCCCCAGAGGCAGTTGACTTGTGCTTCTTGCCAATTTGTGTTTCACCTAGCACTGGGCAATACTGGTTTGATTGAGATAGGAACTGACCCACACACTGCTGTTGAAACCCCATAGTGAACCCACACCTCTTCACATCCCTTTTTTTTCCTTTTTAAATTAGAAAAGTTTCTGCCCTTCTTTGATTTCAGCACAGATGGGAAGTTTTCACTCCATAAATACTGGATTTTGTGTCTGGACAGGAGTTGAATTATGGGATCATCTGATTAAAACCCCATATTAAATCATTAATGAAATGATCTGTCTGATTATGTAAGTCATATTCTTATTATTTCTAAGTCGGCCACCAGCTGAAAGAAGCTGGAAAGTCCAAAGAAACAGCCAACCTTGTCTGTGCTTCACGCTCCCCCCCCCTCCCCAGCTTAATGACTAAGGAGGAAGGGAGGGACAGCATTTCCCAGAAAAGTGGGGGCCAGCACTAACAGGCAGGTTTCAGATGGAGAGAGGAGCCCCAAGAGCGGAGGAGATCCAAGATCCCCGTTTTGAGTCAAAGAGGTTTGGGTGGAAATCAGTTGAGCATTGCTGGCTTTCGGAGGGTTTTATCCCACACGGCTGGTGGCACTCAGAGGAATCTCAGCATCCTTTGGGTTAACTTTTCTGACGGGAGAGGTTGGGATGCTGGGAGAAGCAGGGAGCCAGCTGTGTCTCACATCTGGCCAGCTGCCGATTTCCTGCGCTGTTAGCAGGCGAGCAAGACACACGCTGCCTTCCACAGGGAACGGTGTCCATTTTGCTAAGAAACTTCTCCCCCCCTCAATTCTCCCTCACATATAAACATCTTTACTGGCTTTGGTTTTGTGTTGTTCCTGTTTTGATGCTGTAAGGAAAAAAAAACCTGAATAAATGTAAAAGAGAGCTTGGGGAAGGAGGCTTCACTTGGGTTTTTCTTTGATAGGGACCTTTCAAATGCCATATTAAAAGAAAGGAAAGGTCTTTTGGTTAAAGACCTGAGCTGGGATCATGGGTTTGGTTTCAGTTCCTCATAGCCCTAGGCTTCACAGTAGGTGTGTCAGGACCCCGTTCAGAGAAGTGTCTAGCTCCTCTGTAGACACTGAAAAATCTTCCTGGATCTGGCTTTTAATCTGTGTGGATCTCAATTACCTTTCTGGGAATTGAGATGAAAAATGTCTTTTTTTTTAATCCTTGCTGTTTGCTTTCTTGCCTGGAAGCTATCTGGAGGACCAGAGAGGGCGATGAAGGTTGCTGAATGCTCTCCTGGTAGGTACATGAGGCCACATGGACTCAGTCTTCCACAGACCTTCAGATACATCTGTGTTCAGGAAGGAGAGAGTAAGTCCAATTCCTGCTACGCCGTGCTGCCAGACCATGGGTTCCTGCTCAGTTAGCGGAGAAGTGTTGGGGCTGTGCTCAAAACATCCTTGCAGGTACCTGCATCTCTCTACTGCTTGCGTAAGGAGGCAGGGTCTGGCAGCTCTGGGCTGTGGGAGATCTGGGTGGACCAATGTTCCTCCCTAGAACAGCAGTTTTTGTGCTCTTACTTAGCGTGCAAACTCTTCAGAGAAGCACCATTGCTTCTTATGACTTTATGGTGCCAAGCACAACACGTCTCTCCATGCTCTTGTCACACAAGCAATAAGCACGCCTTCTGGCAGGGGCTCATCTGTCTTTGTCCTTTTCCTCCTTCAGAAGAAGCTTCCTCCATGGCTTTGTGCATGAGCTTCTTTTATTTTTCATCTTATCATGGCTCAGTTGTGCCGGGTTGAGGCAGCTGTGGCACCGTTCCTTCTCGTAGGCGGTTTCCTACAGCTGAGCAGAGGAGCTCAGGAGAGGCCGTGGCCTACAATCGGTGCAGCCTTTTCATCCAGAGACAGAGAAGAAAATGCGGTCAATCAAGTTGCTGTTGCTTTTAACGTAGTACAATCGTTCAGTCTGTCGTGAGCAAATGCAAATCAGGGGAGCGCGCTGGCGAAGCAAATGAATGCAAACCACAGAAATCGGTGAGCCGTGTTTTCTCTAGAAGCTGGGCTTTGATTTGTGAGCAGTATTGACTCATAGGGGAACGGCTGATATGGGTCTTGCCCCTACACAAACACAACCTGTCCTGTGGCCGCTCCGTCGGAGATGAGCTGCTCAGGAGGCCCCTACCGTGCCCCACGGGACAGCCGGCCCTTCCAGGATGTAACCCAGTGTTTTCACATACATTGTTTTCGCATTTTAGTTGCTTCAGAGGCTGCCCTGTAAACAAGCTGGGTTCAGAAGTTGCTTCTTGAGCAAAACCTCAGCTATCCAAGCAGTAGGAACAGGGAGCATAGCTAGGAGTGGTCCTTTTTTCTTTTCACAGCTGGTAGGTATGATAGGGGATGGATGGGAGACCTTCACCCATCAGAGGGGCAGCTGGAGGTACCAAAAATATCCCAAATGTCCCCAGACACCTTTTTGTGGACAACTGAAACCTACCTCTTCCCCATACAGGCAGCAGAGCTTAAGGAGCTGATCATCTATGTGTAGACAACTGGGTCATCAGCTGGATCACTCCATATGCTCTGCTGACTGCTCTGGCTACGCCTCCATTGACCTTTACAGAGCTGAGAGCCTGGTGCCCTGCCCCAAGATACCTTGCAGGTGTCTTAATTTAAACCTGAATCTCCTCCTGAGGTGGAAGGGCTTCATTCCTCAGGCTTCCTGTGCCCCAGGGTACCTGACCTGACCTCCAGTGTCTGCTCCAGGAAGGCATGGGTCTCCTGGAGGTCCACCATTGTCTCTGCCACCTCTTGTGCCATGGTGGGAAAAAAGCAGTACTGGTATCAGGTCCAAAGCCCTGCCAAGTCCTTCCCACTTATTAAAATAGGGGAAAAATAATCCCACAGCAGAACAATGGTTCCCTATCCAGTCTTTTCTGGGCTGTGACCCCATGCTTTGCTTGGCCCCCCGTGAGCATGGCTACCCTGGGAATGGGGGTTCATCCCACCTGACCGTTGATAACTACAGCTGTGCTCTCTTCATAGTCAGCAGAGAGAGGGACACTTCAAGACGTGGATTACCTATCTTAAACCTCCACTGACCGTAAGAGGAACCTAGCTGACTAGCACACTTACTGTTGTATCCAATTATATAGTTATTTTTGTTTTTCTTCTTTCTCCTTCTAGCTCAGACAGCAGGATGACAGACGGTGACACCAACCTCCCGACTATCGAGAGAAAGCTGGGACTGCAGATATGGGGCATAGAGGTACAACAAGAGGCAACGATGGCATGTGGCCTCTGCATGTGTGTGTGTATATGTCTCAAGAAAGAGATATTCTTGAAGTAATCTGGGTAGGAAAAGAGATAAAATACAGTGGGAAACAGGAGACCCAACTTCTCCCTATGCAACTTTCAACATGTTATTGCTTTGGTTTCCTGCTCTGGATAACAAGGGTAATATTGGCTAAGGAAAGACGAATGTGGTGGGGGTGAAGCTGTTCCTCCAGCACTGGAGGCTTTCTCACCCCCTTCGGGATGCAGTATGAGGCTGCATTAGCCCACCAGAAATTAATTGCCTCTTTCACCAAGAAGAGGGGTTATGCATAGGTAACCTTACTCTATATCAGCAGCTGCCGCGGGGAAGGCACTCATTTGTGCAGCAAAGGCATCCCATGGAGCCTATTTGTGCTTCATCCTTATCTTTTGCACCCTGGGATGGGCCTCTGCAGGGAGAGATACTGCAGCTTGCGAGGTCACCTTCTGCTTGCGGTGGTCTTTGCTTTTGGTTTTGGAGCCAGGCTGTGCCCAATTCTACCCTTTTCTGGCCCAATTCACCAAGAACATTCCCCTGCAACAAGGGGGGGCTTAGAATGAGGTCCAGAGTCTGCTCAGGGGAGCAGTGGGAAGGGGGTCCAACACACGTGGAGTGGTGGTGGCCCTCTACAGGTCCCAGCTGTGTTCCAAATATCGCAGGCTCTTTGCCTTTCCATTTCTCCCCAAAGCACTGTACTAAGCTTCTCGCCAGAGGATCTGTAATTAGAGATGTGTGGGTTCACAGGGGTCAGGCTGGTATGCTGGGAAACAAGTCAGGCCACCAGAAGAATATATGTCTCTAATTCCAGGGAACCACAGAGCCAGTTCCAGGCCAGGAGCTGCTTGTGTACTGGTGGGTGGCACATCCAGGCACCCACGTTGGGCAGGCATGGCTGGTTAATTGTGCACTTGTATCAGATGAAGTGTGCAATTAGGGTCTGGAGGGGTGAGGGACACAACAGTGTCCTCCAGTCTGTCTTTTCTCAACACTGTTAGTTGCTATAAATTCCTGGCAAAGCGGTTATCCTAACAAAGCTCTGAGAGATAACCTTCAACTTATGGATACTGAGTAAAAACCATGCCCCAAAACTAAACCTAGGATGAGAAGGGGTCGCTCTCCTGGGAAATTCCCTACAAATGCAAGCTCTGGAGCACTTCAGCCTGACTCCTAAGACTTCTACAGGATTGCAGAGGGGCAAGGAGAGTAAAAAACACTTGTCAGTCTGGCCAAGCAGCATGCCATTTGCCCCTTCTCATCCCTTAGTATTTCTAGGATTTCCCCCAGAAATGGCTTTTCCCAGCCTATGAGCACAGCCCTGGTTCTTCCTTCTCCAAACTCTAATTGTCACCTTAGTGTTTCGTGCACCCTAGCTGTCCTGCTTCAAGCCCACCAACTTCTGGCTCTGAAGTTCTAGCAATGACCCAAACACTCCTTTTCTTACAGAATATGAAGATGGTTCCTGTACCCGAAAAGGCTTATGGGACTTTTTTTGAAGGGGACTGTTACATAATTATGCACGTAAGTAAGGCTAACGAACATTGAGCTTTTTGGTAGGCAACAGGTTCAACCTTTTTTTTCTTTTTCTAGCTCTGATTTGGGTGAGAGCAGCACCGTGGGTAAAAGTGGTCGTGCATGTGCGTTCACCATCTAATCATGCACCTGAATTTAACGTGGCTGTTGCAACAACACTCTATGTTTAGTAAATCAGAAGTCCAGAGGAACCATTAACTTAGTAATTCATTGAAATTATTTATCTTCTAATCAACTGAGTCATGGCCAGACATGGCTAAATGGCCACTACGTTCCTGGCAAACTAAATCAAGGCCCACATTTACATGATTTATGGGAGTCTTTTGGGGCTGTGAGAGGTGGCCAACTGGAGGGTCTTGTTTTCAGCAGATTATGTGGGGTATGGAGGTCTGCCACCTACTCTGCATCATACAAGCAGCAGAGAGGTTCTTCAGCCCTTCTCATGTCCCCATTAGGACACTTCATCTGTCCCACCCAAATTTGGTCCACACCTACTTGCAACCTGCTGAACCCAGGCTAGCCAGAAGCATGAGGAACTTCTGAGAATCAACTCTAATCTGCGCAAACTGCCTTGTGTTCCCAAAGCTCTGTGGAAGGATGATGTGTTGCACTCGGCTCCTAGAATTCCTTCCAAATCTCTTCAACTGCATAGAGCAATCCAGGCCCCATTGTATCAAAAACATGTTCTTAGTGGTGGAAACCAGAAGCATTTCCCACTTCCTGGGTCTGAGTATCCCTCCTGCAAACATCTCTGTCAGTCAAGAGACAGCAAAGCCTCTGCTATCCCACCTTAAGCAAATGTGCATCCCCTATATGTCAAGCTGGGAAAGCAGGCTGGGATAGCGATGCGGAATGAGTCTCCTGCTCTAATTCACCATGTGCGTGCTTTTATGCACGCTGAGTCAAGTGCTGAATCGATTTGGTAGCAGCCACTCAAAGACATGCTTAGGGCAAAATATGAGTGTCCTCGCCAGGAGCTCACTATAGATACCAGCACAGATTTTGATGCTCACAGGCTCAGCTTACGTTGCAGTAGCTTCCCCAGGTAGAAGAGCCCTTAATCAGCCCACTACACTCCTAAAAACACTCATCTGCAATCTGCATCTTCACTGGAGGATCTCCAAACAAAGCTTGTCTGCAGGACAATGGGACATTGATCGTCTTCGATAGCAACGTATTAAATTGAGCGATTTAGCCACAAATTAATTATCTGTGCCTAGAGGAACTGAGCTGTATTTTATTCAAGTTCTTCTGCTGTGTTTCTCTGCGGTATCACTGCATAAAGCAAACAAACAGAACTTAGTGTCAAATCCAGTATTTATAAAATGAGCTTTTATTACCTTTCCCAGGTGTCCATGGTAGGATTTAACACAGTAGGTGCTGAAAAATAACTAGTGCAACTCCTGTAATGACAAGCACACCCGTTCTCAGATGGCTCAGCTCCTCTTTCTAGGCTATTAGGTTTTTCTGTAATAGGATGAATCACAGCATGCACGCATGGGCTCAGCTTCCTTTGGAGTTTCATCTGTTTCGCAAGTCAGCAGGAATTCAGAGGCAGTTTGTGTTACTACGTAGTGTGATATAAGAAACAGAACAAGAAAGAAAGGATAGTGTCTCCGGGCAAATAAATAGCACCGTACATTACATTTTAAAAGGTGATCTATGAGAAGAGGCTCCTTTAAGTTTTAATATCAAACTCTGCAAAAGTAGGACAGGTTGAATGCATTAATTTTTGTAATTGCACAGGTGCTCAGTTTTCCTTGATAACAGGAGTTATAAAAGAGTATCAGATAGAAACATCCTTCAGTTCAATATATACATAAAACCCATACATGCTCTCCTGAATAAGGTCCCTGGCTGCATGTTGAGCTCCCAGGAAGCATCCTAAGACTCTGTCCTGTCTCCCCTTGCTCAGGAGAAAGGCAGGACTGGGAAAGGCCCTGAGAAAGGGCTCCATGGTCACTTGATTTTGCCAGGTCCCCCTGGCCAGCGATATTATTTGAGACACACAAATGGGCTGTATCTTCATCCTGGCTCATCTTTCCCACCTCTTCCAGACCAAAGGAACGTCTCGCGGCTCCGCTGTGGATTTGCATTACTGGATTGGCAAGGATTCATCTCAGGATGAGCAAGGCGCCGCGGCCCTGTACGTCACCCAGCTGGACAGCGCGCTCCAGGGGAACCCCGTGCAGCACCGGGAAGTGCAGGGACATGAGTCTGAGACCTTCCAAAGCTATTTCCGCAACGGCATTATGTGAGTAGCGTAAAACACCCTGCAATGAGGTGGGTCACGGTCCCTGGCGTTGACTCTGCTTCTCTACATCTCAGAGCCATCGACGTTTCAAAAAATCTGGATCAGCACCAAAGTTGGTCAAAATTCAGAAGAAAAATTTCACATTTTGAAAGAATTATTTATAAGTATTGAGTCTGGAACCATGTCATTCTGTTCTACTGGTCGTTTTCCCAGATATTTGCAGTAATTGCATCTTAACTTCCCTTTGGTTCACCCTAGGGTCTTCCTTCCTCTCCTCCACACACTTTAGATTAATATGCCCATTCAGAGCACTTTGGACTAATATCTGCCTTGAAGAGAAGTGTTCATTTGGCTAATAATGGGAGTAATATTCTTGTAGTGGAAGGAAAGTTTGAACTTCTGACATCTAAAAGATGCTGTTGAATCCGATCCTGTGGACTTTGCTCACTTTGGGGTCTTTGAAAGATGACTCCAATAGCCATCCTCCAGGAGGACCTTTGCTGGCAATAAACAGCCTAAGCACCTTGCTTTTAAACAGCTGAAGAAAACTCAGATGAAAACCCATCCTCGGCCAATACCCTATATCCCAGTCTGGCCTTTGGTACCTCTGTATTGTGCATCTCTACAACCTCTCACGAGTTTCCTCAGGACTTTTGTGAGACAGAAAAGTGCTTTTACCCTCATCTTAAAGATGAGTAAGGGTCAATGAAGTACTAAAATTCAGACCTTCAAAAGCATGTAGGTTTAGAAGTCTATTTGGAAACCTATCTGCCTCCAAAATCAGTATGAGTTAGACTTGATCTTCGTCTAAACCACATCCCTAAGGTCAATCAGGAAGTCTGAGACAGAATGAGAAGTTAAAGCAGGCTCTTTCCACACCTTGTCAGGTGGACTAATCACCAAAGGGTCCTTCTGCAGGTATGTTAAACTGGGCCAAACAAGTCTAAAGTGCTGTGAATCACGTACATGCCAGACCACATTTGCTGGTCTCTTCCAAGCTATGGTAAAATACATAAATTACTCACATGGCAAAAAATATAAGACTCTCAGCAATTGTCTCTTTTTCCCATAAATGGCAATTACATTGTATCAATTATTACTGTAGTATGAACATTGCATTGGTTTTATAAAATGGCCTAGGATATGTGGAAGTGGGTTAGACTTGCCCAAAAACCATCGAAAAGGCTCTGGGACTTCCTTGGGGACCTTGTCCTCCCATGATGTGATTGTGTCTTCCTTGCGGAGTTGCACAGAAAGGAGAGGATGGCATCGTGTTGTGAGGCAATACCATGCTAACCGCAGCTACTGCAAAGTGTGTGTTCAAGGATGGAAAAAAAAAATTGGTAGATTAAATCTGACAGAAAGACAATGTCCTGTACCTGTATATAATAGCATTTTGTTCTGCTTATGGCAAAAATTTCCTATTATCTGAGCTACTTTTTTATAGAATAACTATTTTCATGAAATCTAAATTCTAGCAAAACATCAGTTTTATGCAAAATCCGTTTCATTTTTTAATTGAATGTTTACAGAATATTTCAATTCTGAGAGGCCACTGCCATGGTTAATGGGATTTTCAGTTTGGTTGTGTTATGTTTCTATTGCCATCCCTGACCTGCCTACACACCTTCTCCCAAGATGCACAACAGCCACACAACACCCATAACAGGCAGATGGACACCGTGAGGAGCCTTGGTCTGACCAGGGACCATGAACAGTGGAGTGAGGCAACACAGCATTTGACATTCCATTTTTAGTGTTTTGAGACATATTTTGTTGTCACCAAAAGCTTGAGATGTTCTTAGAGGATAGGGAGGGGAAGGTATTTTCTAACCAGTTCTCTTTATTCTTTATTTCATTTATTTATTTATTATTATTAACCAGTAACTCTTTATTCCCTGATACACACAGCTACAAGAAGGGAGGACTGGCTTCAGGATTTAAGCATGTGGAGACCAATATGTACAACATCAAGCGTCTTCTTCATGTCAAGGGGAAGAAGCACGTGTCAGCCACAGAGGTAAGAAGAAAATCCCTCTCTCCTTACATATCATTTCTTCTTGCCTCTCCTTCTATACCCATTTTTGACCAGATTTGCCTGCTAGGTAGCTCATCTCTGCTCAAGGACCCCTACTACAGGCTAGTTTTCAAGATAGCACTCAGGGGGTTGTTATTATCATGGGAGAAGCTCTTGGGCTCAGTGAATAGCTGAGTGCTGGAAAAATGAGCAGACCAGTTGCTACATCCCCGAGGGCAAGTTCACAACGGCTGTGACTTGTCTCCTGCAGCTCTTGTTGTCCTCCCCGTTTTGCTGAATGCCTTCATTTCCTCGTGACAGGTAGCACTTTCCTGGGACAGTTTCAATAAGGGTGATGTTTTCTTGTTGGACCTCGGGAAAGTGCTGATTCAGTGGAATGGACCCAGCTGCAGCGTTGCTGAGAAATCCAGGGTGAGTACGGGCAAAGGCCACTTGGTTTACTTGCAATATTTTTTGTTGCCTGGAAAAAAAATAGAGAACAGCACTCAATATTTGCACAGTGAAAATCTCAGTAAAACCAGCAACACAGACATGAACACAGAAAATCATGGTAAATCTTCTACTTGCCCATCCGCTGGTGTCATAGACCTAGGGAAGTGCTTTGCTCCAGTTCTGACCTGGTCTCGGCTTGGGTTTCATGGGTGGCATCGTTAGTGTACAGCTGCAGAAAGGCATCCAGCTCCCTCTAGGGAGGTCCATCTCCATCCGTCTGTGCCCAGTAGTTTGCATGACAAAGGACTAAAAATTCAGCAACACCAATAGGTTTAGCTGCAGTAACTGCCCCAGAGGTAGAAGAATTTTAATTTTTTTTTTTTTACAGCATGACAGGGAATTCCGGCTTGGTCAGTATGAGACAAGTAAGAATACATGACCCACATGCTCATAGGTCAGATCCATAGCTCTTAAGGCACTTTTGCGAAGGGTTTATTATCCTTCTTTTACTGATAGAGGAACTGAGATACAGAGATGTAGTAAAGCAAGATGTATCAATGGGTCATCGGCAAAGCTGGTGGTCAAACTCTTAGTCATTGTACACATTAAAAGGCAGGTGGGTCTGCTCTTCACATTGTGTCACCTGATGAGGTAGGAGGCGGGATGCTTCACAGGAAAGGTGATTTTCAAGGACACAATGGCTGGAGGAGAAGACCCAACAGGAGTGGAGAAGACATGAAAAAAACCCCAGGACACAGAGGAGGGGGAGCAGGTAGAGGGACGGCTGCTGTTAAGACCAGGCCATGGTTAATCTCAGGCCTGGCAATCAAGCAGGTCATTTCTTAGGTTTAACAAAGAGGGGCCCCTTTCAAAGCTATTGCGGTAAGAATCACAGAAAAAAGAATTCAATGGAAAATGGAAATTTCAGCCTAATTAGTTGCTTGGCATTTCACACTGCTTTTTTCACAGAAAACATCCACGTTTTTTGAATACTTGAACCATTTAAATGTAAAATGTCACCACGGGGCACCCAGGGCCCTACGGCTCTGTAGCATCCAGCCTCATTGTCCTCAGCATGCGTGAGTCTCTCTCCCAGACCATCTCCCAAGATCATCGGACCTACTTATGTACAGTCACACATAGGCAACGCCTGTTGTGGCTACCGTGTGCCTGTGCCCTGGGGGAGCAAGCAACAGTAGCCACTGTAGAAAGCAAAATTTTCCTGATAGTTAATAAGCAGGTATTATAGACACATCCCCCTTTTTAATAGCTAAATTTGGAGGGCACTAGAAGGTTCAGAGAGCTGTTGTAACCTGGCTTGGACTATCAGTGTTCAGTCAATGCTCTACGTCTGAGGCTCACTGAGTTTGTGGTCTGCATCAGGATTGACCCCCCGCTGATCCCTGTGCAGGGTCTCGTGCTGGCTCGCAGCATCAGGGACAGCGAAAGAGGCGGCCGTGCGCAGATTGGCATCATTGACAATGAGAAGGACTCCCCGGACCTCATGCAGATCATGAAGATGGTGTTGGGTGAGAGGCGCGGGGAGCTCCAAGACGCCATCCCGGATGTGAAAGCAGATGAGCTGCAGAAAGCAAACGTCCGGCTCTACCAGTAAGTCTGCGGATGGGCTCCAAACACTATCTTTTCTCACGGCAAGCTCTGTGAAGCCTGACTCTGCTGAATATGAGCCAGCAGTGTGCCCAGGTGGCCAAGATGACCAACAGCATCCTGGCTTGTATCAGGAATAGTGTGGCCAGCAGGACCAGGGAAGTCATTCTTTCCCTGTCCTGGGCACTGGTGAGGCCGCCCCTTGAATGCTGGGTTCAGGGTTGGGCCCCTCACTCCCAGAAGGACCTAGAGGTGCTGGAGTGTGTCCAGAGGAGTTCAACGACGCTGTTGAGGGGTCTGGAGCCCAAGTCTTACAAGAAGCGGCTGAGGGAGCTGGGGTTGTTCAGCCTGGAGCAGAGGAGGCTGAGGGGAGCCCTCATCGCTCCCTACAACTGCCTGATAGGAGGGGGGAGCCGGGGGGGGGTCGGGCTCTGCTCCCAGGTAATGGGCAATGGGATGAGGGGAAACAGCCTCAAGTTGTGCCAGGGCAGGTTTAGGTTGGATGTTAGGAAAGTTTTTTTCACCAAAAGGGTTGTCAAGCACTGGAAGGGGCTGCCCATGGAAGGGGTGGAGTCCCCATCTCTGAAGGGATTTAAAAGCCGGGCAGACAATGTGCTTAGGGACAGGGTTTAGTGGTGGGATGGCAGGGTTAGGGGAACGGTTGGACTGGATGATCTTGATGGTTTTTTCCAACCTAAACAATTCTATGATTCTATGACTCTGTCTTTCAGTGTCTACGAGAAGGACAATGACCTGGTGGTACAGGAGATAGCCACCCGTCCCCTGACACAGGATCTGCTCCAGCACGAGGTGAGAGAAAGCCATCAGCCCTTAAAGCAGGAAAAGGATGCTGTGGTTTGCTTTATTTTCAGCTGAGCACTTGGTTTCAATGGGATACACCATTTCCTGAAAATTATCAGCCCTTCCATTGTTCAGGTTTATCAGGTATCCTCTGAAAACAGGACAGCCTAGCCCTACTAGAACCTCAGTGGCCAAAAGTAGGTGGTGCGTTGAAGCTACTTTAGTGAGAGATGGCAAAGCGACCCTCTCAGCCAAGGATGATATTAGCTTGGCAGTCAGAGTCAAGGAGAGCTGCAGGCCAGGAATAAATTCCAGACGGAAATAAGGCTTCTTAATACCTGATGTTTGGGGATACCCTTCCATCTGCAGAATTCAGAGCAAATAAATATTCTGCTCACAAAATCGTGAGGATATGTGTTCCTGCTGTAGCCGGTGGCTGGTCTCAGTGACTCATCCCGGAAAGAGATTCTTTACAGACCTTCTGTCCAAAAGCTTTCAGAAAACAGAGGCTTTCCTAATACCCTCCTGGCTAAAATTTGGCATAGAATTGCTCATCCTTCATTCTCCACAGTGCAAACCAGCCTATTCCAAAAGCGTTGTGCTGCAAGCCTCCAGCTCCCTTATTCACTCTGGTGTCAGGGTTGTTAAATCTCAGCCTACTTTTACAGGCTTATGAAGCTTTTGCTTTTCTTGTCAAAGTTCTGTCTGAAAAAATGAGAAGCCTTTGGTCACGCCGTGGGCTGTCAGTTTGGAGCACCAGCTCTCTGCAGTGGTGAGAGACTGCCTGGCAGTCATCTCATCCCCTTTTGGGTTCGGGGTCCTGCTGCGTTCACCATGATGCAACACTTTCAGTTCCAGATCGGGGACACAAAACAGTGATGCAGAAGTGGCCTAACCTGGACTTTTCCTGCTCCTTTAGTAGCAGATTTGGCATAAATGAGCAGCACCAGCAGCAGTGCTGAAGCACAGCAGGCTGAGGGTGATATTTCAGCATACACTTCTCCTAGAACCTTTTGGAGTGGGTGTTTCTGTCAGTTTGGGAACATGTCTCATGAGATGGTAATGGCCAGTTTTTTGAGCAATACCAAAGAAAAATAGGAATTTTAACTCATTACAGTTAAAGGGCAGCTGCGAGGGTCAGGTGTGCCCACAAAGTCAGCGTACCCATGAACCCCTGCACTGTAGGGTTGATGGTGGTTGTAGCCCATTTATGAACCCCAGTAAATCCATCCTCTGTTGCCTCTGCTAATGGTTACACCAGGGTTAGAGCTCTGCAAGGCAAGGAAATTATCTAGATCTCCATCTTATCTAAATATTCAAGAAGGACCCAACCTGAGTAGGCTATAAATGAGGACCTTTGCCTGTGCAGAGCTCTTTACGTCTGTTTTTTCTGTTTCACCTCAGGACTGCTACATTTTAGACCAAGGTGGTTTTAAGATTTATGTCTGGAGAGGAAAAGCCTCCAGCGTGGACGAGAAAAAAGCAGCCTTCACTCGAGCTGTGGTGAGTCGTAATACAGTGCAAACAATGTCGTGGGAGGTTAACTAAGTGCTAATCTAGATCTGACCACTAATTACAATTAAGTGTAGGTCTTGAGGAGCTGGCCTGTGTAATGACAGAGAAAGAAGTTAAATGTCTAAGGGAGGCGTGATGACGTAAACACAAAATTGTTAGTCACCAAATTGCACTAGAACAAAGACCTGCCACTAAAACTAGGAAGAAATTCGTTAAAGAAAAAAAAAGTATAAAAGAAAAGACTTTGTTACACAGTAAATGGTGGGGTTCTGGAATTTGTTGATTCAAGAGATGGTGGAGGCAGAGAGTGTCAGCAGGGTGGAGGTGGGATGAGACAAATTCATGGTCAACAGGTCCATAAATAGATATTAAAGGGGCTCCTGTATCCTCTCTATGAGCCGATATTGTGGATGCTGGGGAGAGTGAAGGGATCACACTGAAGACAGCCACCAAGCTCATGCATCCTCGCTAAACGGCATCTTTTAATGCCACTGTCCCCGGCAGCACGGACTTCTGCTGTGACCCTGAAAGGCATCTCTTGTGTTAGCAACCATGAGTAACACCTTGGGCAAGTCAGTGGGGAACTCGATTACTTGCGCTTTCTGGAAAAGCCAGACCTTCTATGCAGGTGCTACAGGCCTCAACTGCAAGTCCATTACAGGCAACAAGTCTTTTTCACGACACCAATGGGTCTGGGCCCAGGTTCTGCCTGTGAATTTGAAGATGATACAGGGCTCTTCCACCAGGTTGAAAGAGATCTGTTATTAACAGTTATTAATTCAGATTGGCCAACCTGAGGCAAGACCAGGGCTCATGCTAAGGTAGAGCACACCAGCATAGGGCTCCAAATGAGCTGCCATGCAGTTATTTTCTGGCAGAGCATGCCTCAACACTTCCTTTCAGAAAAAATTAGCCTCAAGGGAGCCTGAATGAGTAAGGCATTTGGTAGGGGTTTTTTATGAGTTGGCATGCTGAAATGAAGGCTACAAGATAACTTAGCTCTTAATTCATCTATTCACTTATGTGAAGACCATAAATGGCCTCATCTTCAATGAGATCTTACTAGGAAATACTGAACTTCAGTGGCCCCACCTTCAATAAGGTCTTACGTGTAGACACCCAGCTCCAATACGGATTGCACCTTTTGTCTAGGAGAAGAAAAGCTTAGAAAAACTTTGCCTCAAAACATATCTCACAGTCCTCTGTGCTCCTTTCAAAAGCTTCACTCAGATGCTTTTTAGTAGGCAATCAGCTCTGCAAATTCTGGCCCTGAGCTACACATGTAGAACAAAAGATATCTCTTTCAGTGTGGCAGGTGGGAGGGATGGGAAGACCATCTGCTCTGCTTTTCCCTGGGGGCAGTGTGTGGCTGCAGTATTTACAGCAGAAGATGAATGCTCAGAAACCCACAATCAGGCTCCTTCCCCGAACCACGGCTGTCAGCGCTGTACCTCCAGGTCATCCTGGAGCCTGCTGAGATAAACACAAGAGCAGTTCCCAAAACTGCACAATGACTTCGGCATTGTGGCAGAACACAGATAATTTCCTTCCCTCTCATATTGTATCAAGCACCTCGGTTCGAAGTAGTCTTTTAACTCAATAGTAGTTTTACTGCAAAGAAATAATTCAGGTTTAAGGGGAAAAAAAAGAAAAAAACCCAGCGATTTGTGAGAGTTTAGTCCCTTCAGAACACACATTGTGCTCTCCCTTCACTACCTTGGTATGCACGGTCTCTATCATGCTACAGGGAGGACAGTCTGTGTTTCAGAAAGGGACAAAAAGTTTGGAGAAAAACAAAGAACTGAACTAGGCTCTTGGGTCATGGGCACACCCCATCACTGCTCCCTCCACTTCTAGATTCATCACCAGAAGCCATCTATGGAGCTGTTTGAGACAGAGGAGGAGGCTTTTCATTAGACCCGTTGAGTGAGATTTTCTTCAAGACTGAGGTGCCATTTAGAGATTAAATTTACGATGTGATCCAGGTACTCGGCCTCTAGGGGTAGGGTTCAGTCCCCTAAACACAGAAATAAACATGGATACTACAGTGAGAGCTTGTAGATACCTCCATTTATAAGTCTGAATGCAAGTCTTGGGTCATGCCACTGTGTTCAGTGGGGGGCATTCACTCTTTGGTCTGGTTCAGGCTCAAATACCTCTTCTCTTGTCTGTAAAAAGCTTGGTGTGCCCCCTCTAACATCCTTTTTCAACCCCGCTAGGGTTTTATCCAAGCCAAAGGCTATCCTTCATCCACCAACATTGAAGTGATCAATGATGGAGCAGAGTCAGCCATGTTTAAACAGCTTTTCCAGAGGTGGACAGAGAAGGATGAAACGCAAGGACTGGGCAAAGTCTACACTACTAGCAAAATTGGTGAGCATGTTTGTTCTGGATTTGGCTTTCCTACCTGTGCTAAGCAACAGCTGAGGGAACATCATTCGCATTACCTGTCTCCTGCCTTCAGTATCTTGAAAATCTAGTGCACATTCTTCTCATGCCTTGTATTTTCCACCTGAAACAACATTCAGGAGTACTGAGGCTTTTTATATTAATCCAACTGCCACTTATTCCAAATGTAAATGTTGAAAGATCACTCTCGTCTGAAAAATTGTATGCAAAATTTCACACTTGCAGAACTTCCTGATTTTCTTTGTAAAGGGCTAATGTTGAACCTGACGAGGAAGTGTTGAACACTGTTTCTGCTTTCATTTACACTGGCATCCACCCAAGACCCTCCTGACGTCAATGGAATCATTCTGTATTTACATCAGGTGTAAATGGTGCCTCAATTTATCACGCTGCTGAAGTGAATATTACAATGCATTAACCCTAAAGAGTAAACAAAACGGAAGAGAGGGAGCTTGGTGATGAATGATGGGATGGTGACAGAGATGCTGAACGTCTCCATCAATAATAGCTTGAGAGCTGCAAATGTCTTTTCCTTGCAAGTTCTCTCTTTTCTCTCCACCTCTGTCTCTCTCCGTGCTGTCCATAAATACTCTCTCTTTTTACCATGAGCTGGAGAAACATAGCCTTTTTATTTCTGAAAGCAACATTTCAAAAGGAAGGAAATATTTATACATTTGGAAAACAAATATGAATTTTCAGTCAGGAGACAACTAATATTTTTACCAGCCAGCCCTCACTGGAATGCGCTATATAGCCAGTTGCTAGCCTGTAACAGATGAACACTGGAGTGTGTGAGCTCTTGCATACTCCAAAATCAACACTGGCTTACCGGTGGCAAGAGTGGCTTCTTGCAACTGCGAACGAGGTTTTTCTCGCGCGTATAAGGATGGGGGGTGTGTGTGAGGGTGATGCAGAGGGTTTGTATGTTATTGTGCATTCACTGGGTTCTTGTTTTTATTCTCCTGGTGCATGCAGCCAAGGTGGAGCAGGTGAAGTTTGACACCACTCAGCTCCACGCCAGACCAGAGCTAGCTGCTGAGCAGAGGATGGTGGATGATGCCTCCGGGGAGGTAGAGGTGAGAGAGCTCCTTTTGCTGATGGAGGATGCAATAACCAGCGTGTTTCACAAACACCTCTGCCTTTTCACACACGTCAGCTGTAGGGAGCTGTGAAGGTACCTACCCTCCCCAAGGAGGCATGGATGCAGACAGAGCAAAGCACTTGTGAAGTCAAACTAATGCAGCTCAGGGACATTTCTCCTCCAACCCATGACCAGTGGAGTAAACCAGTCACCAAGATGACACCTCTCGTGGCACATGTGTGGGTCAAGAGACTGATACAGTCAACCTTCTCATACTGTCTCCCAGTTAGGCCCATGAGAACCAAGCTTGTGCACAGCAGCGGCCCCCCTCCCATTCTTGCAGCCTCCCATGGAAGATGGAGCTGGTTGACAGAGGGGCTGTGGGGTGAGAGGGACCTGGAGGCTACTCCTCCTTGAGGGCCACCGACTGCTGAAAGTCCATTAATGGCACATGTATTGTGACAGTCACTAGAGAGACCTGACTTTGCCCACAAGCATTTAATCAAGCTGGGGGAACATAGGGTTGGCATCCAGGAGAGAGAGGAGAGGTTATCTTTCCAACTGAAGACCTGAATTTCAGTGGTCTGTTATCAAAGGGACTGTGCTTTGTCTTCACGTTGACTCCACTGCTGCTCACTGAGATGTTTCTTTCACTAGGTGTGGAGGATTGAGGACTTGGAAATGCAGCCAGTGAATCCCAAGACATATGGGCAGTTCTATGGAGGTGATTGCTACCTGGTCCTGTACACCTACCTGAGGTCAGGCAGGCCTCACTATGTCCTCTACATGTGGCAGGTAGGTCAAACCAAAGCAGAAGAGGCTGTTCTGTGTCTGCTGGAAGCTGAAACTGAAGAAAGCTATTTCATGCAAAAATCCCTAGTATCCAGAAGAACTCATGTGCCCTTTGCTCATCCATTGTACATCGCAAATATCCCAGGTTGTGATTTGTAGGCAGCATGGACAATCTGAGCCCAGTCTGGCATCAGACTGAGAGCCAGCAATGTCAGACCAAAATGGTGAAGGATTATGGGGCTTATAGTGCTGAGGTCAAACTTTGTAGTCTTTCAGATTGGCATGTGAGGATATGAATATATCTGCTTTCCTTTTTAAAGTATATTTTCCTCCTTTGGAATGCAGAGAAAAGCTTTGAAAATGGGATGCTAGAGACTCCAAAACCAGAATGCAAATGAAATTCAAATACCTTGTAGTTTTAACTCTGATCTCATGATACTGTATGCAGGGATTAGGACTGGGAAGATATTACATTGTGCATTCTCCTCACCACATTGCATGTGGCATCTCCCTCTTCCCCAGGGTCGCCATGCCTCTGTGGATGAAATCACAGCCTGTGCCCTCAATGCCATTGAGCTGGACAAGAAGCATGGGGATGAGGCTGTGCAGGTGCGCGTGACCATGGGCAAGGAGCCCACACACTTCCTGGCTATCTTCAAGGGCAAGCTGGTCATTTACGAGGTAACGTGGCTTTGTGCGCATGGGCAACGGAAGGTGCAAGGACCAATGATGGCTTGGCAAGTTGCAATGGAAATAGTCCAGAAAAATGGGCTGATATTCCGGAAAGGAGCCTGCCAGGTCTGCATGGGTTGGCAGATGGAAGTGGTGGAACATTTCTACTACCTCCCAAGTAGTCTGAACACCATATGTGTAAACACAGTCCTGGACTGACCCAGGCTCAGCTGCCCACCCCTGAGCTCCAGCGTTAATGTGTGATGATGTTCTTTCCAACTCTATCCCAAAATACTGCACAGAATTACAGTAAGACACTCGTGCTATAAATTACAGACAGCACAATCCAGAGAGTGTCCTCCAAAATATCCTACAGAGAGTAACATGATTTGAACTGCCTGAATTACATCACGTTAACTACTAACCCACTTCACTTGCTGCTTTAGCTGCCAACATCTGTGGTGGACACATTGCAAATGGCTGGGGAAGAGAAGGATTGCCCTCATCTCTCAGTGTTGGTGCCACCATACAGCTCCTATGGCAGATGCTCAGCTAAGCCGAGTGCAGCTGGAAATCCAAGTCCAGCTGCTTTGCCCAGTTTACATGGCAAACGCTTTGCAGACACTAAGATCTGCTCATATTGAACTTGGGCATCTTGACAGGAGCTGGTGAAGCCTCAAAGTAATCAGGGAGAAATGTGGAAGTTAGGATATGTGGGTTTTATTCTGACCTGGAACCAGAAGGTATTTGGATTTCCTCACCTCCTCTGTGCAGGACCATGGTCCATCATTGCAGCAGCGCAGAGGTCTGTGAGCCCCAAAGACTTCTTCCTCAAACCAGTCGTACCCTGGATTTGTGTGTCCTCCTCACCTCCCAACACCAACCTTCCCTCTGTTTCCTTGCAGGGTGGCACAAGCCGGGCTCAGAAGAGCACACCCGAGCCGGCAATCCGCCTCTTCCAGGTGAGGGGCACGGATGAGATGAATACAAAGGCCACAGAGGTGCCAGCCCGGGCCGCCTCGCTCAACTCCAATGACGTCTTCCTACTGACGACCAGCCAAGTCTGCTACCTGTGGTGTGGGAAGGTGAGAGTGCAGTAAGTCCAGGGGACACAGCTGAAGGAAGCCAAAATTGCTGATGTAGGGCTTGAGTCTCCCACCTCCACTGAGCTGTGGAGGTATATCCTTGGGCAAGTAGCCCATTTATTTCAGAAGGAAGGTGCACCCAGGAGAAGGGCCTGTCTGTGGAAGATCAGCAGTAACACAGCCCTCTCTGCAGAAGTAACCCATCTTGGAGTTCACCTCACGTCATTTTAGATGTTCATACAGCTTTCAGCTGAATAAAGAACCCCAGGTTCTCCAGCTGCAAGATATTAGCCAGGACTAGAGCATATTCATTCATGCTGGTTTAGCCATGTGTTTCAGGATGAGATGGTAGATCAAACCAAAGCAGAAGTGTTGCCCAGAGAAGTTGCAGATGCCCTATCATTTCAAATGTTCAAGGTCAGGATGGATGGGGCCTTGAGTAACCTGATCTAGTGAAAGATGTCCCTGCCCATGGCAGTGAGGTTGGACTAGGTGATCTTTAAAGGCCCCTTCCAACCCAAACCATTCTATTATTATGAGTTTTCCTCTAGATGCATTGGCTGCACTGAAAGTCCCTTCAAGGACTAGAAATGGATTCTGAGTGACAAGCTCAGATGAGACCCTCAGAAGCATTCAAGCAGGTCTAAAACTCTCCAGAGGAGGTTAGGACCAAGCCAGCTTTTCCCCACAGATAGGTTTTGCCAGTCTGTCCCTAATGCCACCTCAATCTTATGTCCTGAACACAGGGATGCAGTGGAGATGAAAGGGAGATGGCAAAAATGGTAGCTGATATCGTTTCCAAACGGGATAAACACACCATTTTGGAAGGACAAGAGCCAGCAGAGTTCTGGGAAGCCTTGGGAGGCAAAGCACCTTACGCCAGCGAAAAGAGGTAATAGAGAGCTGCTTGTTTCTCTGGGCTTGGCCCGGCAACATTAATCAAGGGGTCAAAACTTTGCTAGAAAGTGAGTAAGCACTTTGATACTACGTCCTCACCAAAGGGAGCACCAGGTCAGAATATCACCAAAGGCTTGGCCAGAAACCACACCGAGATGTATCTTTCCTAGTTTTGGGGTCAGGCCTTCTGTGAAGTAGGAGCTCCAGATCCAAACCCTGCAGACAAGGGTATGCTACACATTCCTTTCCCCACAGTAAATCCATCCCATATCTTGTCGTAAGTGCTACATGAACCACACGCTCCATTTCCAGGCATTATTAGCTTTATGGATAGCCCCAGAAAGTTCATTAAACTAAACCTACTTTTGAACAAACTGGATTTCTCCAGCCCTCTGGGCAGGTGATGTGTTCCTCTGTGGCCAAGTGATCTGATGTAGCTTTCACCTGACAGCAGACTCATCTCCACAAAGAAAGAAGGGTTCTGCTTTTGCCTTTTTTGGGTGGAGAAAAAGTTACCTTTAAAATAGTTAAAATGGTCCAAGAATCCCCTGAGACCTGGTATTGCCTGACTTTCAGGCCCTCAGATGAGCGTGGCCATGTTCCCGTCTCTTCCATCAAGGTCATGAAAAGTAGCAGTAGGGCCTCATGGTAAACCACGAGGGAAAGGTTTCCATTTCTCTCCTGCTTTTTCTTTTCCTGCCATGTATGAGGAAGGTTTCAAGAGCAAATCACACACTACCAGCCTCGCCTCTTCGAGTGCTCAAACCAGACGGGTCGATTCATCATGACAGAGGTGGTGGGCTTCTGCCAGGAAGACTTGGATGAAGATGATGTCATGCTGCTAGACACATGGGAAGAGGTCAGCACTGACACCCGTTCCTCTTCCCCCCAGACATATTTTCAAACAGGTTATGGCTTAATTTGTTTGAATCCATCATTCAATGTGAAACCAAGGCCAGCATGCTTTCTGTCCCATCTCCAAACCCTTCCCAATGCTTGGTCAGCCAAGCAGGTGTATTGCCAGTCCTTCTCACCCAGGTACAAAACACGAGTGAGGTAGTATTGCCAGCCCTGTTTCAGAAAGGAGGAGACATAGACACCTGGTCCATGCCTTGCTCCAAGACAAGATGAGCTGGACCTGCTCCAGGTCTTTGCCAGCTCATGCAAGGGGGTGGCACCCAGAAACCCTCCCCCTCATTTCCCAGCACTGATGACGAGGACTTGCTTTAGGCTCTTGGAAACTGACCCTGAGGGCTTTGGTTTCTGAGGCCGTTTGAGTTTTTGGCCATGCAAGGGCTGAGCTTAGCTACCTTGAAGCATGTGACAGCTGTTTTCTGAAATATTTATGCTTTGCGCCTGTCTCAAAAGCAAAATCCTTCTTGGCTAGAAGGAAACCTGGGATCAAAATCCCAGACAACTATTGGGAAACAGCAATTCCTGTCTTATCTCTGTTTCAATTGGCAGGGGCGAACAAACAGCCATGTCTGCACAGGTCCTAACTACTTACTGATCTTCAACACCTTCTCTCCTTGCAGATTTTTCTTTGGATTGGCAAAGCCTCCAACACATATGAGAGGAACGAGGCAATTGCCTCAGCTAAGGAGTATCTCAAGACCCATCCGGCAGGGAGAGACTTAGCAACTCCAATAATACTGGTGAAGCAGGGCTATGAACCCCTCAACTTCACAGGATGGTTCAACGCTTGGGACCCCTACAAATGGAGCGTAAGTTGCTGGAAAAGCCCTTAAAGGGTGTTATTCTCAGTGAACATACCCTCTATCGTGCACGGAACAAAACCTTGCTGTGACATGTCCTGAGCTTCACGGCTTCCTGGGGCTACCTGAGCAGCTTCTACTCCTTTGCCAGCAAAAAGTACCTGTTTGGTGAAACTGAGGCTTTTGCAAATATAAGTAAATGTGCTTGAATTGACAATATTCACATTTTTATTTTAAAAAAGATTAGGTTCCAAACCAGGTTTGTGATTTCAGCCAAAAATGAGCTGGGGCTTCTAGTAGTAAAATCAAGTTTGGTGTGAAAACAGAAGCACCCTACATCATAAAGAAAATTGGGGAAAAAAAGCGTTCATTTTTCAAAATGCAGCCACAGGAAAAAATTTATGACCCAGCTTTAAGAATAAACTCTCATGAAATGAAAGATGTGAGCAGACAGGTCTCGTCTGCAAGTTTGCAGGCTGCCCATCACAGCCCAGGAGCTCCTGAGCAAGATCACACCTGCTCCCTACAAAAACCCCTTCTTCTCAAAAGGTGATTTACAAATACCTGCTCTCTGCTGTACAGAAATGGAAACCTGCCCCATGAGTTGCCTGCTAAAGAGAGAGGGCCTTTCTCTCCCCTTTCAAACACACAGGCTTCGAATCATCTCAGGAGTATAATACAGAGCAGAGATTTGCTCATGTGGCCAGCGCATGGGGCCCCACCACATGTTCCTCAGGGCCCAGTCTCCAACCCCCTGGTTGTGCACAGTGTGGTTGGATGGAAGAAGGAGCAATGCACCCCTGAAGACCATGGACCAGCCGGTCCAGCCAGGCTGGGGGCTCGGTTGCTGCAGCACAGGCCGTATTGGGAATAAAGGACACTCCTGGAAGGGCTTGGTGGTTGACAGAGCCAGAGTATTGGTTCATAGCCAACAGTGAAGTGGAAGCAAGGCTGCCAGGCTGTCCACCTAAATTCCTGCCACCCGATGGCACTGGTGTGCACGCTTTAAGAAAAAAGAAAAAAAAAAAAAAAAAAAAGGAAGATGATGGGCAGCTGGGAAAACCTCAGTTCCCAGGTGGTGTTTTACCAGATCCTTCCCCAGTGAAGTTGTCCCTTCTCTCTTGTTTTATGCTGTGAACATCTGTGTCCAGCCAGTTGACAAGCAATCCCATCTTCTGGTTGTCCAAAGGGCTGTGAGTGAAGTCCCATGCTGGACCCTGCAGGTGGGACAGCTGGGGCAATGGGGTGAAGGTCCCCAGAGGACTTCACACTGCAGGAAACTTCAGACTGAGATGCCTTTTTTTTTTTTTCCTGTAACTGCTGTCTTTGCAGCTGGAGGGGTGGTAGAAAGTCTGTCTTGACAGCTGGTTTTGAACAGATAAGACAGCAACTCCCAGAGCGCTGACCCTTAGAACACTGTTGATGCTTAGAACAAAGGTCAAAACTTGTTTTTTTCTGAGGAACTGCTGAAAAACAAGGATAGAGCTCATAAAATACGTGCCTCTAAAAATAGCCCCTGTAGGAAGCTTCAGCAACTGCAGACAAGCAATCCAAACTGTTGACATCCCAGAAACATCTGGGGGGTGTGTGTTCATTGCTCAGTTTTGGGTCTAAATCTGTTTGCTCTGCAGTCCATGTGTTGATGTTGTTTGTTCTTGTTGAGGGAACTTTGTTGGATGATTCTGTTAAGAACTGACATCTCCTGGCTGCTTAGGAAAACACAGTCGTCAGCTTTGCCAATATAGCTAGTATATTGCTTTTTCAGGAAATAAGAGGTAGCTGGTAATACATGGCACCAAATTACAAGAAGTCAGAGATTGAGACTTTGAAAAATCTGTTATGTTAGCTAAATGAATCAGGGAAAGGGAAAAAAAAAGGAATATCACTTTATCCCGAATTTTCATGCATTGCAAGATTCATTTAAAATTTGAAAGATTTCAATCCAGCAGTAGCTATGGTTTCTTTTTATTTGCCTTCTGCTCGCTGAAGTCTTTAAATGTCCTGGTTTTCACCTGTTACTGTACAGCTGCACAGGGTAAAATCCATTTGTTTGCAAGAGAAAGCTCAGGTTCTGGCACAGTCTCCTGTTTCCAGGAGCTGGAGTTTGCAGGAGACACCAGCCACCACCTCAATGGGCACCACTGGGCTTTGAAATTCATATGATCTCCTGACCCCGTTAGGGAGCAGGAACATGTGCTAACTAAAAGGTGGCCCATGCTTCTCACAACTCTCTTTACCTTTAGGATGGCAGGTCCTATGAGGAGATGAAGAACAGCCTAGGAGACGTGTCAGCTATATCTGAGATAAAAGTGGTGAGTGGCTTCTTGACCCTATGGGTGGGCAACACCTGCGTTTAAATACCACCATGTCCTCCAGCCTGTTCACACGAAGGAGAGGACGTAATGATCAGAGCAGGCATGGGGGCCTCGGGCTGTCGGGATCAGAGCTGTGCTCCCCTGGGGAAGGCAGAGGGAGGCATGATTAATAACCCATAAACATAGCCAGAAATCCTGGGCCTTTTCCAGTCTTCTGCAGATGCATCTGTGGGCAGGAGATTGTCCAGCTGCTTTCTAAACTACACATGGAAATGGCCTCAAGTTGCACCAGGGGAGGTTTAGATTGGACATTAGGAAAAATTTCTTCACTGCAAGGGCTGTCAAGCATTGGAAGGGGCTGCCCCAGGAAGGGATTGAGTCCCCATCCTTGGAGGTATTTAAAAGCTGGGCAGACGAGGTGCTTAGGGACAGGGTTTCGTGGTTAGGGGAGTGGTTGGACTTGATGATCTTAAAGCGCTTTTCCAACCTAAAGGGTTCCATGATTCTATGAGTAGTTTGCAGTGTTGTGGCCCCTGAGACCCTGGGCAAGGGGCCCTTGGTCAAGAAGGGCACAGCCCAATAGAAGATCCCATGAAACGCAGAGGAAATGAGGTCGCAATAGTCCCAAACATGATCGTCAGGTGGGATCAGTTCTGCCCTGGACGGGGGCAGGAGGAAGGTTGCAAGGAGGTGTCAGGAGCTTTGAAACAGGAGAGATGGCAAGTTGGGGAGAGGTACACAGGTAAATTAGACATTTTAGACATGGCAGATATCTAACCTCACCTTCTGTCCTCCCACACACACACCTTCCCCTGCTGTTATCTTGAGAAAAATGAGACTACTACAGTATCTTCAGTTATTTCTAAGGGCTGTCACCAGTGCTGTGCTTTTCTCAGTCCCAACATCAGGATGTAACATTGACAGAGGTGCTGGACTGATGTTTTAGTTCAGACTTTCTCCTTGCTTCTTTGGAGCAACAGACAACAGACAGTCTGTGCCAGAAACAGTCTCCCCCAGCCCTAACAGAGAGAAAAATCCTGGGATAACCCCAGGTTGCTCTGCCAGAGCTTCTTGTCTTTATATGTGTTCTTCCATTTGGTAGGACCTTAACAACATCAGCCTGAGCAAGAGAACCCCCAGCATGACCAACCTGGCTGGTTCAGGTACAGCAAGTGCTTCCCCAGAGTATAAATCACACCTCAACCACAGTGACAGCAACAGCTACAGCAACAGCAGCAACTACAACAGCAATGGCAGCCCTTCCCCGGTGCCTAACAGCAAAGCCATTTACTCCCGAGAGGTGCTGATGAACAAGACGGTGGATGAACTTCCAGATGGCGTGGATCCCACTAAAAAAGAGGTGACAGCATTACTGGTTTGATGGCTTTGTAGCTTAACCTGGAACTTAGTCATTGGCTAAGTGTGCTAGTACTTCTTCAGGCTGTTAAGTCCTGCTTCAGGTTCAAGGAGATGCTAGCTGGACACACAGGTCTCACCAAAAAGCGGGAGCTTTATGTGAGAGGAAATTGTGGTAGTTTTACCCTAGTTGAAGTTTGGATTTATTTGGGGTTTTTGAAGACAAACGAAATTTAAGTATTTAATTTCCAAACTATTTTCTTCTGGTAGAATTGTTTTATTCTGCCACCCAACCTCTGTCCTCAGAGGGACAGAAACTCAGAAGTAGAGTGAGAACTCCTGTGAGACAAGGTGACACAGCTGAGAATGAAGCCAGGAGCTGCACTGTGCTCTTTGTTTTTATTTGAAACTCCTTCCAGAAGGGGTCTCTTTTTTCCTTTTTTTTGTCGGAAAGCTTGCATTTCAGCAAAGCTCATCCAGGGACAGGGAGGGAAGTCACATCTCCAATTTTTGATCAGCCCAAGGATTTTGGCAATGCCTGTAGCTGAGTCCAAACAAGCCATCGGGAAGGGCATAGGGGGACAATTCCCTCTACTCTCTACAACCCATGTTTGACCAATATCTTGCCCCAACTGATCTCCTGGCAAAGGCCACCATCCACATCCAGAGAGCTGATCCACAGCCGGGCCAGCAGCTCTGCCCCACTGCAATGCCCTTGTGCTAGTGGTTGTATTTCAGCTGGGCTGTACATGAGGGCTTTCTTCTACCCAAAATGCCAGCGAAAACTCAACCTCCATTTCCCACGGGGTCTTCCTCAGTATCACTGATGAGCCTGCTATCTACAAAACTTTCAGTCTTTCCAGCAATAGGAGTGAATATTCCCATTGGAATATCGGGGGGGGGGGGGGGAACTGAACGAGGGGGAGATGCTTTCACTGCAAATCACTACCTAAGAAACTACCCACAACTTTGGCCAGCAGAACTTCTCCAATGCAACACTAATTGTTCTGGCCTCAGTATGATTAGCGGAAACCAAATTCCAGCCAGAGCATGCTAACCCGTCAAAACCAAGGCTTCCCTTTGGGCTGGTGGGCTTTTATTCCCTCGGTGCTTTGAGAAACGGGATGAGGAACAGTTGCTGGGGCGTTCCACTTCCCACCACAAGGACAGGCAGCAGGACAGGAGCTGTTGGCCCGGAATCAGGGGTCAGCATGTGAGGAAGGGATTCAACCAATGGAGGTGTCCCAGCCTCTGCAAAATCCAAAGCTGACCACTCCTTGCTCTCTCCTCCCACTGCAGTGCTATCTCTCTGATGCCGATTTCCATGATATCTTTGGGAAGTCCAAGGATGAGTTCTACCAGATGCCCAAATGGAAGCAGCAGAATGAGAAGAAGCAATATGGACTCTTCTGAGACCGCAGGGGCCATCCGGCATCCAGTGACTCTGGGACCAACCCTCGCTCTCTTAGGAGCTGCAGGGGAGAAGTACAGACATTTGCTCAATGAACCCAACCCAACATCTCAGTCAGGCCAAGCTCCAATGCAGTTATTCCAGCAGCCACTGTTAGGGGGATGGCTCCTTTCTCCCTGCAAACCCTGAACTTAAGGAGGCAAAACCTTTTGCAGGAATGACTTTGCAGGATATTTTTGACAATTTATTGCTGATATCCATGAAGACAAGTGTGTGTCACACAACCATATTGCAGCCTCTTCTTTCCTCTCCCTTTTGCAAATTGCCACGTGTGCAAGGTCATGATCTTCCTTCATTTGTAGAAGTTTAAAATTAGGCAAAACAAGGGCCACTTGCAGCTGCTATGTAAATTCTGGGTGGGGAGAGGAGGGGGAAGCCCTAGGAAGATGGGGGGGAGGGGGCCTTTGGGATCAGGAAAAAGGTAATGAGGTAGCCAAACGTGTGACAGGGTAGCCCATGGAGTGACACCAGCCAGCTCTGCCCTTTCTCTCCTTGCAGAAAAAACACTTGCCAAAGAACAGCAAGAATGAGTTGTAGACTAACATGCACAGCCCAGTGCAGGTAGAACAAATGAGAACCTGGCTCAGAAAAAAAAACGCTTCTTAAGAACATGTTTATTAGCTGATCTGTTTCAAGAGGTTGATGAGACTGAGGGCTAGGCACCTCTGGTGATTTTGACCTCCAGGCAAGGCTCAGACTATTTTTTTTCTCATTCAGACAGCATTTCCAAGCTCACCTGGCCTCCCTGAGTATGGCCGGGTGCAAGTGATCATGAGAGTCTATCTGCCTGCAGAGCAGAGGCCTGAGGAAGCCAGGAGGGGTTTGGGTATGACCTGAGGCAGAGTCTGTCCCACTGAAGGTTTTATCAGGGCTCCAACCCTGTGATATCCATGGGGCTGAGAGTGCCTGTTCCACCCTACAAGCTCAGTCTGATTGGGGAGGGCAGGGGGAAATGTAAGTGATCAGTGATTAAGGGATACAGCTGTAAACGAAAGGAAGAAACACATATGTTTATAAACCCAGAAGATGAGGTTTTGCAGCTTTACCCCATTTCCAACCTGATTGGTGATTTCAAATAAACAGCCAGCAGCATCACTGTAAGTGTCTTTGATCAGCGTGTGGGGTAGAACAGCAGTAGAGAAAAGCTCTGCAGAGCCACAGATCCTTCAAACACCTGGTACTCAATGGGATTTGGGATTTTTTTTTTAAAGAAAAGAACAAACTGAGGAGGCAAGGCCCCCTCTGTTCCCAAACACCACATATCCATGACCATTTGTATCCCCACGCCCATGTGCCCTGCTCCTGAAGCCCCCTTGTTGCCAATGAAGAGGGGGTGCTTGGCTGTTCAGCAGTTGGCCTGAGTGCCCAGCCCCACTGCAGGGATGTGGGGATGGAGCTGAGGAACTGCAGGTGGCTCTCAGTTGAGGAGTGAGGTCTCACGCACACCTGGGACCATGCCATAGCAGTGAAGTGTCACCATCTGGCTGGACTGGAGGCAGGGACCTCCAGGCAATGGGGTCTTCTGGACAGACCTTTGTGTTTAAGAATCGGTAGTTCCTTCAAATAAGCCACAACCCCATCACTATCTCCATGTTCCTGCCACCACTTCATCCCATTTCTGCTTGAGGGTCCAGCCCAAAACCCATTGAACCCCCCCCACCCTGTCATAAGGTAAGAGTCAAGCAGAGACACAGATCAGTCCAATTACCTGCGTGATTGCTCCCGTTGTGTTCACACTAGATACAGTCATGCACATTATCCCTGTTTCAGCCACTATTGCCACTGCTGGAAGCAAAAATATTCACATCGCCCCACTGCAGCAGGCTCCTGACAGCTCCCAAATTAAGGAATTGCATGGGCTACTCAATAAAATGCAGTGATTCCACCTATCAGCCATGACTGTAGGTCTAACGAGCATCATGCAATCAAACAGAGAGCGGTGGAAATACAGTCAGATTAAGGAGATTAGGGTGGTTCCCTACAAGATGTTTTCATTCCTGCTGCCACGGTGGTTACCAGTACGCATGAACGGGGCGCTCCTGCCAGGACTCAAAAAACAGCATGGGATTTTACAGATAATAGATCCCTCTGATATTTGGGGCTGTTGGAAACTGCTGCTGCTCTGCTCTCCTCATGGGGAGAGTTGGTTTTACTCTCTGTCTCTGATTTCTGAAGGGAAGCTGCTCATCCTCATCCTCCCTTTCATGCCACTTGTCACTTTTGCTGTGGTGTCTGGTGGGCCATGTCCTCTTTCTGCTGCTCTTCCCCAGCATGGGTCTCCAGCACTTCCTAATCTGCTCAGAGATGAGGTCACTCAGTAATGGCATGGACCTTGTCCCTTCCTTTGGAGAGAGAGGAGACCTTGCAGCATTGTCCATCACGCTCTGGTCCATCCCACTTCCATCTCAGCTGCATTCCCACCTGGCTCCAGTAGTTTTCTCCCAACTGAACCTACCTAATGAGGGATGTGCTCTCTTCCCATGGATCTTACCTGCCTTTACTTAAGTGTACAACAGGCAGAAGAGGAAACCCTGGCTTCTCTGTGCAGTCCACCTAAGCCCACTCTGACCCTGGATAGTGTGGTTCTGCCCCCACACCTCTCCCCTCTCCCTGTCCCCCACTTCTCCAGAGCGGGCCACAGCGGGCAAGTGAGAGCCAGTTTAGCTCAACAATCCAACTGAAATCTAATCCTGCAACACCAAAAATGCAAATAATTTGTTCTCAGACAACTCAGCAGGCTGATCCAACTCACCCCACAAGAGCCTGTGCTGACAGGAGCGAGGGGGCAGGAACGCCTCTGATCACAGAATCCCAGAATGGCAAGGGTTGGAAAGGACCTCTGGAGATTATCCAGTCCAACCCCCCTGCTAAAGCAGGCTCACCCAGAGCAGGTTGCACAGGATATTGTCCAGGCAGGGTTTGAATATCTCCAGAGAAGGAGACTCCACAACCATCCCTGGGCAGGCTGTTCCAGTGCTCTGTCACCCTCAAAGTAAAGAAGTTCTTCCTCATATTCAACTGAAACCTCTTCTGCTTCAGTTTGTGCCCATTGCCCCTTGTCCTGGTGCTGCTGTCAGGCTCCCTGCATGGTACAGGGCAATCCTGGGCATCCTTCATTCATCCTTTTTATCCCATGACTCCTTAAAACAAAACGCTCAGAGCATTCTGGGAGCAGGGACTGAACTCAGGCTGAGTTGGGGTCAAGGTGGCTCCCAGCCTTGGCCTTCAAGTGCGTCTCCTGATCACAGCATATCCCATCCTGGAGGTGAGCTGGGAGAGTTCGTGTCACTGCAGGACAACCCATTCTGCCTCGGTGGCCTCTGCCACTCGTAAACTCTTTCAACTGCTGGTTATTAATTCAATATGAGCCTCTGAGTTGTGGATATAATTCACATTTAATCTGGCAATGGTTTACAACATCACACAATATTGTAGTGAAAAGGAAAAAAAAAACAAACAATGAAATCAATGTGTCCAGAAATGATTATTGCAGCATAACAAATTCCAGGTAGGACTAAATGAAACCCAGTTTTGGAGTGGGCCCAAGGATCACTAAATCCAGGCTATTTTGGACTCAAAAGTAGGTGGGAGAGTGAGTGGACTGGAATTTGTTTAAAAGGACATTAACTTTTTTGGTAGCAGCCCGTCCTCTCCACCACCAGGCATGAAAAACCCCAGAAAGACTGATGGCTTTAAGAAATCAAACATGTCAGTCTCCAGCTTCATGTGTGTTGCATTCAAGTAAGACAGAAACAAACAGTGACGAGTAATTGGACTTTTCCAGATTTTTTTTTTCTTTTTTACTTTTAATAGTCTAACATATTGTTAGTAACATAGTTGGCACTTCAAAATATATATTATTTTATTTCAACAATATTCCCTTAACTCTGTAGTTGTACTTGAAGAAAAAAAAATCACCTTTTGCCATAAATACTGTGTTGCTACTCAAAACACCCCGGTCTGTTTGTGTTAGGTTACCTCTACCGTGCAACTGGGACCGGGCTAACGTTTACAACGGTTGCTACTGCCACTTCCTCTGCGTTAAAAAATGTTGTTTTTCTATAAAAACACAAACAAAGAAAGTTTTACTACATTAAAAAAAAAAAAAACAAACCCTACTCTCAGTTGAGCGTAATTCCACTGTCATCGGCAAAAGACATTCTCTGAGGTCCCTTTGAGCGGGTTTCACTTTGGGTTAGCGGGAAATCTGCCGTTCGGCAGCTTCTTGTCTCCTTCCCAGGACGAGAGCCAGGCTTTGAATGCAAAGCGGCCTGGCGGAGAGCCAGGCACACAGGCCGAGTAGTGTTCATGGATTTTTTGATGATAATACAAAAGGAAAGTCGAGTTAATATAACGTGGGCCTTTGTAGTGCAGCTTTCTTGTTTTAATCTGTAACAGATAAGAGGGGAACGGTTGTCCCCGTTTAAGACTTCATATGGTGCAAGATGGCTGACATCTGAAGTTGCAAGAAGTCACCTGGCATCTGGCCACTGATTTCAGTGGTGGGTGGATTTTTTTTCTTGCACAGAAAGTTGGGTGTTTTGTCCAGATGCCTGACCGAGCTCAACTCAAGAGCTGTACTTTGCTAAAAAGGAGTCCCTATCCTCTCGCTAAAAGCAGAAGTAAAAAAATCACGCTACAGAAAGTGAACTAAAAACACAGCTGGATTGGTCAAACAGGTAGAAAAGGATTCATCTCGACAGCAGCATTAGGATGTTTCCAGCATGCAGAAGGGAGAAGGTCGATGGCTATTTCACATCAGGAGTCCTGTGGGGCACCGTGTGCTGCCCCAGAGAAGGCACTGGGGATTTGACGGGACCCTGACGTTGGCGGAGTTCGCACGCTGAATTCCTTCTAGGTCTGTAACAAAGTTCACTGTGCCCTGAAATTGCTGAGCTGCTAATCACAGTCCTGGATCTCGATGTACACAAAGAGGGTGGAGGAGGAGTACGGGTCTCCGTTCTTGGTCAGAAGATGGATGTGGCGGTAACCTGGAAGCAGAGGCACAGATGGGAAGTGGCCTTTAGGCCAGTCGGAAAAACATTCGCTAACATTTGCCAAGACTCTGCAAAAACACCTCCCTGTCTCAGAGTGTTCTGCTCCCAACACCCCATAGGACAGGTAGGTCTGAGAGGCACGGCTTTGAGCACTGGTAACTTAACGTGCCCAAGGCCACTGGTGATAAAGGAGAGCCCTTCCCCAGAGACAGTGTTAGCATCTGCCCAATAAATCATTTATCAGGTTGCGCAGAGAGATGACCTGCTCTGACCAGAGGTGTGATGGCTCTGGACCTCTCATCTAGGACACTGGAGCTTCCCAGAGGGCTCAGTGGCTGTGAAGAACAGGGAGCAGGGCCTTACCTTGCTTCAGACTAGTGAAGGGAAGGGTATATTGCCCGATGAAGTCATTCTTGGTTGACATGTCAAAGTCTTCCACCACAAACCGGACCAGGGCAAGTGCAGGGATCTCTATGTCAAATGTAAACTCTTCATCCCATTTTGGGTTAAAGCCTGGGCAAAACAGACAAGGGTGAAGGTCAGAGCTTCTCACAAACAGGAAGAAGGTGAGAGATGCTCACAAGCAAGGATGGAGGTCAACAAGTTGGCAGATAAGGATGGAGGTCAGAGATGCTTGCAAATGGACAGAGACTTTGCCTGACTGCCAAACTAATCTGACCCAGGCCGAAGGTCTCAGGAGGTTCCAAGGCCATTGTTCCCAGCTCTGACATGGATTTGCTACCTGGTATTAATAAATCCTTTGGCTTAGACTGTTCCTTGCAGACCTCAGCACCACACTCCCAGAACTCAGTACTGCTCCACGGGCTCTCACTGGCTGTTGCCTGGATGTCTTTCGTTGCCATTGGACCAGCTGCAAATTTTTACAGCCCTAAACCAGTGGGGGAGCAGAGAGGAGAGCTGTGCCTTTGTGTTGTGACAGCCTTCTGGGGCCTTAAGCCTCACCGAGTGCTCCAGGTACGCCCATCTGTCATCACCCTGTGCCTCAGCTCCCCTGTCTGCAAGAAAGGTTTAATGAGGAGTGCCTGATTACAAAAAGCATCATCAGGTCTGTGGACAAAATGTTTTATGTCTCCCTGTATAAGAGCAGTGTCCTTGACAGCCAGACTAGTCCCACTTCTGGTATGGATAAGGATCTTGTGATCTGGACTCACAAAGCAAACAAAACTGAGACCAACACATCAGATGAGAGATGAAGAGCGAGCTCGGTGCTCTCTCCCCAGGTCACTGCAGGTGCTCTCTGCAGTTTCAATAAACCACTCCCCAGAAACAAACAGGAGGAGAGGACATCCTGGTTGAAACCCTCCTGCCATCGGCCCAGCCTGTGCAGACTGGAAGCCCAAGAACAGCAAAACATCAGCTCAAGCCTACTGGTCCTGGAGGGTCTGTGGATGATTTGGCAGGAGGCAGGGATCTTTCAGCTGGCCCTGAAGGGCTGAGATGGGCCTGTGGACAGTGCCACAGCAAAATACCTGCTCTGGGTTGGTGCACTTTATTTGGATTTTACAGAATCACAGAATGGCAAGGGTTGGAAGGGACCTCCGGAGATCATCTAGTCCAACCCTTCTGCTAAAGCAGGCCCACCTAGAGCAGCTTGCACAGGACATCATCCAGGCGGGTTTTGAATATCTCCAGAGATGGAGACTCCACAACTCCCCTGGGCAGCCTGTTCCAGTGTTGTGAAAGTAAAAAGATTTTCATGGGATTAGATCAAGTGGACTGTTCAGATAACACACATCTGCTCCTGACCCACTTCATCCTTGGGAAAATAAAACAGTGCTGTTGATCCCATGGAAGCAGAAATCATGAAAGTTGAGGGGAAGTCATCAGCCCTAGAACAGTAGTTTCACTGTACTGACATCTATGGGGGGGGCGGGTTCAGCCCATCTCAGAACCACAGTGAGATGCTCAGAGTTGCTGAGCCAGCAGGTTCCCACAGCCTCTTGAGCTCCACGCCTGCACCACCGGGGCCTGATCTGTGCCCACAGCCCATGCTTCAGTCACACCACCATCAAACCAGGTGAGCTGCTGAAGCATGGTCCCATATCTGAAACTTCAGCCCATGAAATGCACCCCCCTCCCTCTCTGCATCTGCCCCTTTCCAGCACGGATGTTTTTATGGTTTGATTCACTTTCCATTGGGCAACAGTCCCTCCAGCATCCCTCCAGCATCCTTCCAGCATCCCCCAGCCAGCCAAGGGCTGCCCATGGAGCCGGGTGTGCTGAGCAGCCCTGAGGAACAGGCCGGGCATGTCTGAAATGTTCCCTACACAGCTTTAACTCGAGACATTATAAAAATTATTGTAGGTGACGGAAATGGCTGTGAGCTTTAGGAGCTGGGCCAGATTTACTCAAACAGGAAAGAGGAAAAGGGAGACATTGTTTTCAAAACATCCTGAAACACTGCAGGGAGGAAAATACGCATTGGCTTTCTAGCACGTGGCTGTAACTTCACGCAGAAAAGCGGTTTGTGTGTGTGTATACGTGCGTGTTTGTCAGCAGGAGGGTGAGGTCTGATTATTCAGACTCCTACTGCCTTGTTGCTCCCACGGGAAAGAAGGCTGAACCTCCCCTCTACAATCTTTGAAGGCCATGGTATTCAGACCCTCACTGCACGGAGGGACATCACAGCCATGTCTGACCGATGAGGAATGGTCCACAGGGAGGTGAAATGTCTGTGTGATCTCTGAGGTCAGGGCTGGGTAAGGCTTAAGCCTGACTCTTGGAGATGGGGGCTTATGGCTTTCACGCCCTCACCTGTAACATCGCTGTGATGTGCATTGATTTAGCACCAGCGCTGCTTTGGCCGAGAGGATGAGCAGATGCAGTGTCCCTGCCTTGCGAGGAGGCTCTGAGCCACAGGAAGCATTCTCCTTTTGCACAGACTATGTTACGTATGAGAAGAGGCTGGGAGAGGTTGAGTTATTCAACCTGCAGAAGGCTAAGGGGGTTATTATTGCCATCCCCCACCACCTCCTTATAGAGAAGATAGAGCCAGGGTCTTCTTACACAGCAAAAAGCTTGATGCATAATGGGCACTAACTGCAAAGGGGGAATTTCTAGTTAAGAATAGGGATATCTTATTTTATTATGAAGTCAGTCAAAGACTGGATCACTTAAGAGAGCCCAGATAGTCTGGGGAATCTCCGTCTTTTCAGATATTCAAAATTCACCTGGGCAATACCCTGGGAAACTTGAGTTAACTTGAGTATGGCCAGAGGGCAGAGGCTGGAACAAACACCCCCAAAGTCCCTTGAAACCTCAATCTTTTGTGAGCTTGTGACATTTTCAGGATAAAATCAACCTCACAAGAAGCCTTCTCTGGGAAGGTCTTGGTGGGGACCCATGCAATCCCAGGTCAAGTCCAAATGCATGGAGCTCTAGCTCTGCAAATTTGGCAGCCAGCCTCAAAACAAGTAATATGGCTGACATTGTTTTGTAGGTATTTTCTGTCTCCAAACATCTTAGAGAGAGAAGAGAGGAAAGAACCCCTGAAATTAATTCTCATCAGTCTGCAGGGCTAGTTCATGCCACCAGCAGTCTATAACCAGCATCCCTGCACCGAATCAGGCCAACAGCATCTCATGTACCTGCTTAGTGTGCAGCTTAGGCTTGGGTGCACCTGGGCAGGTCTGGCCACAGGGCAGCAGTCTTGGCAAGGAACACTCTGCTACATGAAACTACAGCATTACTGCCCCAGGGGAGCAGAGTGTGAAAGAAAATCTCTTACCATTGTTTTCAATGACTTTGGTCTGTTTCTTGTTGTTATCCTGTTGGACGCCGTGGATCTCTACCGTTACCTTAGGATCAACGATGGAGTTTTTGCTTTTGTTCACCTTGGGCAGCTGCTGACCGGAGATGATCTGTGGAGGAAACAGAGGAAGAGGTCAGGGCATCATTCAGAGAGGGGGCTCCCTGGCAAACTTCCCTCTCCTTCTCCAGAAGTGCAGGGCCTGTTGTGACAAGTTGGTGCTGGTCTTTCAGGCGAAGTTGTGATGAGCCAAAGCACCTAATGAACATTGTTCCAGCCTAGCCAGCTGGCTAGGGAGCAGGCAACTTTTCTAACTGTCACCACAGTGATCAGATGATACTTGGAAAATACAGTAGTAACTGTTGACTTCATGTCTGCCCGTACGTTTCTGTAACGACAGTGAATATTGTCATTAACTTCTTCTATTGCTGAACATTAAGTACATGAGTAAGTCCCTGGAGGATGAGAGGCCATGCAGGACTGAAGCAGAGACCCCAGAAGTGGGAAATGAGTAGGGTTAGGATAACATTGCCCAGGCACCGGGAGAAGGAGAAGGTACAACCTACACACCCCCCCTGAAGGTGGATGCTACTGAGACATTTTCCGACTTCTATTCTTACTTTAAGCAGAAGCTTCTTCTTTGTCCCCCATGTTCCTTCTGTGGTGGATTTTGGATTGAATTTGGTTTGCTCATCCCGGAGGAAATCCGGCTTTAAGACATACCCAGAAAACCCATTGTCCTGGAACCGACCCTGGTAGACATCCATTTCTGTGCCTGCTGTCTGGAAATTCAGGGCAACTGCAACATAAATAAATAAATTCAGTCACTTTCGGATAAATCAATGGGAGTCCTTTAATACTAATCCTCTTCACATGAAACTGCACTTCACGGACATAAACATTGGCTTTTCCATGCTTCAAAGAGCAGTGATAAACTCTGACCTTCACAGTCTGCCACCCCTGGGGATCTCTTGCATTCAGAGATGTTAGAGACAGGAGGAGCCACTACAGCCATCTCAGTTGTCCTCCTGCCTGCCACAGGCTCAAAAAGTCTCCTGCATTGAATTTCTGTCTCATTGGGCAACTATATCTTTTAGATAAACCTATACACGTCTATCCTGAAGGAGTTATCTCCTGCAGTGGAGCCAGCAAATCCTCCTCGGATTGTTTCTCTGGCTACTTAGCCTCATTATAAAACCTGCTTTCCAGCCCAGATAGGCCTATTCCCATTTGCCATCCCGAGGGGCGTTGATGCCTCTGCTGGTTAGACTAGAGAGCTCCTCGCTGTCTGAACTCCTCATGCACGAGTACAGAAGCTGTGATCAAATCATTCCTTTTTTTTTCCCCTGCCCAAAATAGATCAAGCCTCACCGGTGTCCTAACACCAAGCAGATTTCTTGTATTCTTCCCATTTTGCCACCGTCTCTTTAAAAGCATTGATGTCAAATAGGGAAGCAGTCTCTGTGAACAGGTTCATAATAGCAGACAGGGAGCACACACGGATCCCAGCACCTCCTCAGTACTCCACTGGTTTCTCAAGGGTGATGCTAACCTCTGTAGGAACTTCTAAGACAGGTCTGGGACAGACAGCAATTTGTCCTGGTCCTGGGTCCTATATACCCTGTAATACTTGAAGGCCAAAAGCACTTTAGGGCACTCCCCTGTTTTTCCACCTGCAAGCAAGACTTTAATAACTGCAGCGTACTGGTTTTACAGGAAGCCACAACTACTCAGGGCTTCTGAAAAAAATCTTATTTTGGGTGCCCAAATACTGAATTCAGGTCAGATAAGACATGCAAGTCTGGCCTCGGCATACCCCGAGGGACCCGATGTTGCTTCCCAGGGGCACTCCTGAGGTCAGGCTCAATGCTGGAGAGCATGGCCCATGAGTGATACCTGTGTCCCCACAGGAGCTGCGGGACCCAGTGAGTTCACGTGTCGCCAGGCACATCCAGCCCATGCAGGTCCATGCAGCTAGGGGCCAAGGAGCCCTGTATCTGCAGCTTCTCTTGTCTGGCTGGACCACATAGGCACAACTGGGACATCTCCAACACCCAACATCATCCACAGAGCCATCACCAGCCTGCCCACTTATCACTGCACCAGGTTTCCTGGATGAGAGCTACAACATAATTCACTTAACAGGCTCTGGGACCCTTGTTTTCATCAAATCTCTGAGACATCAATATATGGTCAGGGTCTCAACACCCTGGGAGAAGGCACAATGCACTGCTTTGACTATAGGGGACAGCTCAGGCCATGGCTTGGCCCTTATGGTTATGGCCTTGCTCTAGGGCTCGAGAGATCCGAGTTCGATTTCCATCTCTGCCAGAGATTTCAGCCCGCTTTTCAGTAAGTGACTGTAACTCCTGGCTCCCTCTTTCTTTGTTAAACAGCAATAATTCTGCTTCCAGTGAAATTGCAGGGTTGTGCACATTAATGTGTAGCAGGAAAGGCTCTCCTAACACTTTTCAGGTGGGCCAGAAAATGGCCTAAGAAAAGTCATTCAGCATTGGCTGAAGAGCTGATCTCCCCCAGTGACCACTGAGCCTCTCTGCCTGCAAATGGCTTGAGATTGCACATCTACCTCAGTTGAAGCCCTGCCACAACCAAGGTCATAGGCGACCCAGACAGCTTGACCCTCTCCAGCCTCCCAGTTGCACTCACCGATCTGGCAGCCGACGTTCCACAAGTCAATGGGGTTGTAATTAGAAGAATCTGTCCTCCAGCCTGCAGGGTAGATCCGGCTCAGGTGCCTGATGTTGTGATGGATAAAACTGGTTGCTACAGAAAAAAAAGAAGAAAATGGCCCTTTCAGTGATGGGGGCTACTTTTATCTCTTCTTGATGCTGCTGTATATACTGCTCCTCTGCCTAGCAAGTCTGGCTGAATGTGAACTACCTGCATGAAATTACCTTCTTGGTAACAGCCTCAATGATATTAAGTTATTTCCACTCTTTCTCAGTGACATGCGTGGACAAAGAGATCATAACCATATCTTTCTGGGTGCCTTCTCCTCATGTTTAACCCCCCCTAGCTGCCCCTTTATGGGGGACTGGGGCAGAGGATGGCCTTTTGCCAAGGCAGAAGATACATACGAGAGTCCTGGGCTAGTTTCAGAGCTTTGCTCTCCGTGAACGATGACATCTCATAGAAAGCCCGAGGATGGCTGGGGTCCTCAAAGCCGTTGAAATGGACGCTCTTGCAGTAGACAACTGTGTCTGACAGCTCCTTGGCCAGCTTCAAGGTATCGCTCTAAAAGCAGGAGAGGAAGAGGTTTGTGGGGAGTTTCTGCAGTTGTACTCAAAAGTAGTAATAATGATTCATCTAGGGCCTGTGGAGCTTCTCTTCTCCACCATCTTCACATGAAAAGGATGCACGCTACCAACTCTCAGTAGCACCCCTATGCAGAGAGAGGGTGGAAAAGGGGCAACTGCCCTTGCCCCCTTGCCCTGCATGGAGAGCGCTAATCCCTTCTCTCAGAGCATCACTGCCCTCTCAGGCCCATCCTGGCTTGTCCAAGGATATCATTGACTTCGCAAGTGTTACTACCAAGAATATTTCATTTCATCTGGGCCATCCTTCCTTCTGTATTAATTTGCATGTTATTATGTGACTGAGTATTTCAGCTTGGCTGTCACAACTCACAAGTGATTAGGGCTCCAAACACAGGAACAACCCAATCAGCCTGTATTGGTGAGCTAAGAGAGGATTTCGCACACCAGCTGCTTTGCTGTCCCAGCACCCCTGTTGCATGGTGTCCTCCAGATGGATTCTCTCTTTGTTGGTGGTGGGATACCCTTTCTGCTGCCTTCTGCATGATCACTTATATTTCAATGTCAGTGGCTGCTTCCAGTTGCTAAACTTGACAACTGAGCCTTAGCAATGAGTTTTCCATACTGTTCTGGTACCAAGCATGCAAACCTGAAAATAAGGGGAAGGGAAGGATGTTTTGGCTTCCACAGAGCCTGAGCTTTTTTATCGTGAACAAGGAATTTCTCATAATGTGGGTGCCTACTCCATGGCCATATTCACAGAATCTCAGAATGGCAGGGGTTGGAAGGGACCTCCGGAGATCACCCAGTCCAACCCCCCTGCTAAAGCAGGCTCACCCAGAGCAGGGGGCACAGGACATCGTCCAGGCAGGGTTTGAATATCTCCAGAGAAGGAGACTCCACAACCTCCCTGGGCAGCCTGGGCCAGGGCTCTGTCACCCTCAGAGTAAAGAAGTTTTTCCTCCCGTTCAACTGAAACCTCTTCTGCTTCAGTTTGTGTCCATTGCCCCTTGTCCTGGCGCTGGGTGCCACTGCAAAGAGTCTGGCTCTGTCAAATACATGAGCAACGTGACTGTGGCATATGTTGAAATTAAGGAGCTGTGCTGAAATTAAGGAGATATGCTGATGGCCCAGGTGGGCTCATGGGGATGGGCTGTGGGTACCAAGATGCAGCCCCAGGAGGAGGAAGGTGAGGAGCAGCGCTGGAAGTGCCGGTCCGCACCGGTCCCGCTCTCAGCACCCTGCAGTGCAAGGCACAGCAGATTTGGGCAGAAGGCAGAGTCTGGTCCTCAGCTCAGCCACCGGGCTGGCACAGAGGGCTCCGGTGCCGCAGAGCCCCCCGGCAGGTTGGGACGGCTGCCCAGCCCCGCTGCGTGACAGCCCCTCCGCCCCGCAGCCGACCCGGGCCCGGGGCATCTTCGCAAGCCGCGGCACCAGGGGAGGCTGAGCAGTGGCCAAAGCCCTTCCCGAATAAAACCCTGAGCCCACCAGCCTGAGGCTCAGGTACCTGCTGATGGCAACCACATGAACCACCCAGACAGACACACCTCCAGCAGCCGCCGGCCCTCCTGAGCTCCTCTTTCCCTTTTCCCACCCTTTTCTTGATGGTAACACTTGGGTACAAAAGCTAAAGCTACTCGATGGCATCAAATGAGCATTCTATACTGATCACCGCCTCTGTGCTCTATTCCTTTGCCAAACTCCATCTCTCCCGAGGCAAGCAGAGGCCGGGGGGCAGCTACAGCCCTTCCCACCAGCGCTCCCAGTTCGCCGGCGCGCTGAGCGGTTCCCATTGCGTGGCTCGGAGATGGAACGGGGGAAGAGCTGCGCGGCCGCGTGCGCGTAGAAAACCTGGGTGCCTGCCAAAGCAAGAAAGAGGGAACAGGCTGCCCCCACGCTCAATAAGCAGTAATTGAAAAATTACTCAAAGGAGGAAGGTTGCGGGTTTCAACAAGGCTGCACCGGCTCGGTGCCGGCGAGCGTGCGAGGAAACGGCTTCAAAACTGCGTGGGGGCCGCGCGGCTCTGGCAGGGGGCACCTTCCTGCCCCCCAGGGACCAGCCCGCAACAGGGGCTCTGCAAAATCTGCCGCCTGGTTTTGCTTCACGGCATCCTCTGCATGGTTCACCCCTCCCGCGGAGGAGCCCGGCCAGCTCGATGCCGTGCTGGACACCCGGCGGCTCCCCCACCGAGCCGGGCAGCACCAGCACCCTCACCAGCGCCACGGCCGGGAGCTCACCCCCACGGACATCTCGGCTTCTCCAGGGGTTTATCAAACACCGCCCAACATCCCTCTCTGCAGCAGCTTCTCCAATAAAACCGGCACATTTTTAAACAAGAAAGCACAAAGCAACCGGAGAGGGACTGGGAGCCAGGGCATCGCTTGCCTCTCCACATTTTGGGGGGCAGAGCCCCCCCCCCAGGCCATGCTGCTGACCTGTGGAGGGGAGCGGCGGCGAGGGGAGCGCTGTCTCAGGGTGAAGGGCTGGGAGCGACGGGCGGTTTCAGTAGGTAGGAGGTAGGCGAGAGCAGCCGGGAGACCAGCGGGAGAATCCGCGTGGTCCAAAAAAACAAGTATTGCAAAGAGGGGAAATCTGCCCATTGTCTACGAATCACTCGTGCCCCCCATCCCTCAGTCGGTGCAATACCAAAGCCACTTTCTCCTTGGTCTGCAGAGTCCCAGCCAGCCAGCCCCCAGGGATCGTGGCACTGGCCAGTCCCAAGGCACACAGCAGGTCCCACATTGACTTCTCGTGGGCACCGTCGCAGCCACCACGGCTCCGTCGCAGCCCCGCGGGAAGGTACCTGCTCCTGACGGCTCCAGCCTCTCGGCCAGGCTACCCGGGTGGCCCCAC
>BOSO01009784.1:267-15968 GCA_018403395.1 Gorsachius goisagi
CTGGGTAGAGTTCTATACATTCCAGTTGCTCCTTTACAGAAAGAGCAACTCTACCACCTTGCCTTGTAGGCCTGCCTTTCCTGAAAGGCACATAGCCATTGATGGCAATGTTCCAGTCATGCGTGTTGTCCCACCATGTCTCTGTAATCACGATGAGATCATGGCCCCGCAACCAGATAATTCCAGAAGAGCAGGCCAGGGGAGGAGGGGACTCCAAGAGGGTCACCTTCACCTAACTTGTTTTAGTTTGCTTGTACTTTAAAGAATGGCCTGGCTAAATATTGACAACACAAGGAAAAATTGCTCTAGCTTGTTCCCTGCCAGGCCACTGAGCTTACATGGGTGTGTGACCCACAGTAGTGCAGGACTTACAGCCCCAAGTACCAGGGGACAGTGTCAGGTGGGGAGTTGCACTGGGGTAGTATACCTGTCAAAACCTCTGAGGGTGAGTCCAGGGAAGGTGGAAATCTCCTGTGGAGCAGAAGGGCAAAAGCTCACCTGATCTTGATTTTCAGATTTTTTATTTTAAGAAGGGCCATATCTGACTTTTTGTTTAGTCAGTGGGAGTTGTCATAGAAATTGCCATAGGGATGACAGGGAGGCCAAGTGTTTATAACGACACAAAATCAAAAATTTAAAGTCTAAAATTGCTTTTTCATCTCTGTGTCTGCTCTTTTTTTCAGTATGAGGCAGAATTCACTGAGCTCTGGATTGTTCCCCTGCTAGCAAGGAATGTGACCTAGCTTTTGGCTGTTCTAAGAAAGGTTAGTTACAGCTTTAAAAGCAAACCAAAGCAAAATGAAAAAACAAAAACAAAGACATAAAGCCCCTAAGTGTTTCTCAAGGTACAGATCAAACACAATGTCTATATTCAAACCTCACCAAAGCTCAGTTTGTACTTATTAGTTATGTGCCCCCATGGAAATACCCTCTCCCCACAGAAGAGCTGGATCTTTTTCTCAGATGAAGGACTGTGGTATTTTCCAAGTGAACCATGCCTTTCTTTTCCTGTCTGTGTTTCATATGACTTCTGAGACCCTAGGGATGGTAATAGCACTTCCAAAATTAGTGTTTATGTGAATTTAACTAGCATGCTATTGACCCCCATCTTCCAGCTCATTAATAAAATGCTAGAGATATCTGACCTACAACCTGGTTCTTTTGACAAATATTTACACCTGACTTAATTCACTGCTTTTTAACACTGCCCTTTGTATGCTCAATCCCTTCAAGCTGCTGAAATTTGTGCAACACGGTTCACAACTAAGACAATCTGAGTTAGCATTCATGGGTAAGATAATCACAGGTTTTGATTCCAAACCTGGGAATAAGCTTCATCTCTTAAGTCTACCTGTACAGAGAATACATTGGGGCTTATGAGTGTAACTAACAGCTGAATATAGATTCAAGTAGCAGCTATATAGCTATTACTGGGTTATTTATTTGTATTTAACTATATAGCTTACATAGTTACATAGCTAGCTATAGCTAACTCTTAGCAAAATATTGATCAGAATGGTTTATTGTTTCAAATTTAAGAGTATGTGGAAGTCATTTGAAAAAATCTGGCTGACCTCTATGGGCTTGAGGTTCAGATCTCTAATACTGTGTTTCTGCCATTAATGGTTGTGGTGATCTATGATTGTTCCCCAGTGAGGCTCTGGATCCCACGCAAGTAATCAATACTGTTCTCTTAAGTGTTCATATATCTTCTGCCAGCTTATTTTGCTCAGAGTGGACTGACAACAGCTTTTGACTCTAGTGGGTTGCAATTTACGTTGCAAAGCCTAGGATGCCTTTCACTACGGGTGGAAGACTGATGCTGAAGGTTTGTTTGTGTATGCTTGAAGAGCTGTGCTACAGCCAGTCTCTAGGCTTCCAATAGGAGAGAGGTAGGGTTTCATAGGCTCAAACTCAGTCATATGACCAAACCCTTTGGTAAAGGTTTAACTCTTGGTACAGACTGTGATCTCCTTGGGAACACCTTGGAGAATGAGATTCCAGACAGGTTGTCCCATAGGGAAAGTGTCAGTAGCCTGGTGATCTTTCACCATTCCAAATACCAGAATTTTTCCCATCTGATTTCCCCCATCAGATCTGCTTTGCTCTCTTCAAATATCATTACAGCTTTACCAGATGCATAGTGACTTTTTTTCCCCATGTCTGTGTTCAGTGTGTCATTGTTTCATATGCCTGCAAAGTTTTAGGCACCTTGGTAAATGTAAATCTTTATGAGCAGTTCATAATCTAGCTGCCCTACAAACAGCTACCATTTATGTTTATGGCTGATGTGGCAGTACATAAGGCCGCTATGGTAGAATGGATCCCGTGTATGGGTGTTGCAGCTGGAGAGGGTACTGTGAATTAGAGAGTATGTTTTCTCTCACTCAACCGTAATGGTTGCAGAGATGATGAAACAGAAACAGACAGTAAATAGCTCAGGTATTTGTATAAAGCTGCATAAGCAGGTGAAAACATCCCATCCTACTGGCCATTCAGTAGGTAATAGTGGGTATCAGCAAGAAGTCCCTGAGGGCATTCAAGCATGGGGAAGAAGGATCTTATTCCAGTATTTCTGCAGAGTCCTGTTTTTTACTTTTACATGAGTAAGAAGCCATGTGCAGGTTTGCCCGAATGCCCCATCTCCTTCATGGATCACCTGCCCTCACAAGACAGGGACAAGAAGTACCTTGAGCTACCTGTGCTAGCTCTGATCTGGGTATGGATATCCTTGTATCTTTGCATTAGAGCCTGGCACTAAATGTAGTACAGCTCTATAATTCACGGTTCCATGAGGCTAGCCTGGTGCTGCTCAGCTGATCATAATTCTGGAGAGAGTTTGTGAGAGGGAAGCTGCGGTATTTTTTGCAGTGGTGCATTATGTAGTAGAGATGTAACATAAACAGGTTTACAAGGTTTGTTTGCCTTTTGAGGATGGCTGTTGTTATCTGTGGTTTCTTTTGAATTATCTGTCAGAACAGGTTATATGTGCCATTCAAATCATACCTGATGTGTTTATCTTTGCAAAAATCATGACTGGTGTTAAAATGGAGATGTGATCAATTGACAAAGAGGTTTCACTCTTCCGACTCTAGAGCGAGGTGGAGATGTGGACTTCTTGAAATGGGACAAGATCTGTCCTTTCTTATTTTTTCCAGTTACAGCTTTCTGTTAGCCTGGTAAACCAGGAGTAAGTGAGCAGTGCCAGCACCTCCTGTACCCAACTGGTTGTAGGAACAGTGTTGGACCTGCAGATTTTTAACTCCCTTGCATCCCCATGGAGATTCAGGGTGGGGAGCAGGTGGGAGATGATGTGCAACTGGGTCCACATTCCTTCTCTGAGTGCCGCTCTCCTCAAGTGTGGTTGTTGGCTAGCTTTTCCTGCCAGGGCACCAGCAGAAGTTGTTATCCAAAGTCCTGGAAGGAGTTTTGTCATGCATTTTTTACAAGATGCCAGTCAGTTTTTAACTTGGCAGCCTCAGTTTTTAACTTGGCAGCCCTAGAACAGTCTGGAGCCATAGCAAATACCGATGGTAATTTCTGGCTTGAGGCAGGTGTGGATGCACTATGTAACTTGCCATCAATCAGCAGGCAGTCACACTGGCATCTTTACCCATGCAGAGAGGAGGAGGATCTGCCCATGAGTCTGAATTTAGATATCCAGGGGAGGGAAAGGCAGGGAAGTGTGAATATCTGCTTCTAATTTGAAGACTAATTTAGACAAGCACAGGTGTAGGAAACTGATCAGTAACCTGGGGACGAACACTGTTTAATATTCACTCCATTGTCTTCAGGAACTACCCACATGCTCTCTGTAACTGGAGTCTGGAGTCAGAGCTTTTGTGGGAGCAATTTCTGAAGGAGGGTAGTGTGCCAGGACAGAACAGGGCTTGAAACTAAAATGGGACTTGATGAAACAAACTCCCCTCTAGTCTCTCAGAGCTTGTCTAGCTGTGGCTCGCTAAATGAAGCCAAGTCAAAGAATTCATCTCTAGCCCTCTGGAAGGGGAGGAGGCTATCTGCTGCCAGTTGTCCAGTAATACAGCTAGCTGAGTGTTCCCAGTCCTAGCCCTGAGCCCTGACCCATAACCTCTCAGCCGACCTGCCGCTTCAGTAGCTTAGTGGGACATGGTGGCCCTGCTTCAGACTCTTCAGAGAAGGGATTTACGTCACTGCCTTGCCTAGCAGTCAATCACTGAGGAAGTTTCCTGCCTCTGCGTTATTTTTCCTAAGGTTGCTCAAGTGTGATAAAAGGATCAGGAAGGGGAGCAGAAGACAATCTTGCCCTTCACTGGACCAGCATGGGGTGAGGAAGTTATACATACCTGGGCTCTTCTCCATCCGCTTGTCAGCATCTGGTAGAGCCTGTGGGGAAGGACAGGACAAATATGTAGGAGATCACACAATTTTCCCTGTTGAGCAGGATAATAGGAGGGACACCTTGTTGACATGCCTCTAGTATAGGCGCCTCTCATATGTTGTGCTTCCTGGGATGAAGGGAAGAGGTAGAGGTGTTGACTAGATTAGCAGGTGGGGGACTGACGTGCTGCTTGTTAGCTTGTGCTAAAGACTCTGTTGTTGCTGCTTTTTTGCTGCTTTTACTTGTGCCAGTGGAAATATCATACATCCCAAAGCATCTTTTATTTCACAGCGCAGAGGGACCTAGCAACTCTGCTTCCCATGTAAGTCCTAGGAGGCTTCCTTTATCATGGGTCACTGAGTGTCCTAAATGTACAGGACATTAGCCTGCATCTCCTCCCTGTGTAACTGTTCCCCATGCCAGCTTGGCTTCCTCATACCTTACTTAGTGTTGAGCCAAGAATTTGGTACCAAAGGGATTATGTATATTTCTGTTAGAGCTAGAGTCTGAAATGTTTTTTTGTTCTTATTGGTGAGCATCTGTGATCCTCAAAAAGGCAATTGCTCTTGTCTGCTGCTGCACCTGCACTATTACTATTAATAATAAATACGTGTGATTTAAACAGAGGCTTTTCATGTGCAAAGTGCTTCACAAGCAATTTCAAACTCCCCCAGAAAACCTGTATTAAAAGGGTATAAATGTTGCATGGGTGGGCACTTGAAAGACATGAAATGCTAATGTGGACCTCGCCACAGTTCTGTGCCGTGTGAAAAATATTCTTTATTAATTATTGGCTTTATGCAAGTCCCTGAATGTTCCTATTAAGAAAATGATTCCATTGAGCTGGTGCAACTTCTGAAAAGGAATAGGACAGGAGAGGGATTGCAAGATGGGAGAAAATAGAAAAAAGATGACCTCTGTCCACCACCTCTCTCACCAGTCCCTCTCTGTCAGTGAACAAGAGGACAAGCAGGGCACCTCCCCTGGTAGGCTCACTTACCAGCTGTGTCCGAAGTTATCTTCCACACATAGCTCCTAGATTGTTTCCTTTCTGCTGTGTTGTATTTCCAGCAGATGTCTTGTAAGTTAAAGTCCCCCACGAGAACAAGAGCTTGCGATTGAGAGACTTCTGCCAGCACTTGTAGAATACTTCATCCACCTCCTCATCCTGGTCGGGTGGTCTATAACAGACTCCCAGCAGGATATCTTTCTATCAATTTCACCCCCAGCAATGGGGTGACACCCCCAGGCTCCTCTCTAGTGAGCCTGTTTATATCCCCTCCCCCCTTCAGGCCTAGTTTAAAGCCCTCTCAACAAGCCCCGCCAGTTCCTGAGCGAGGATCCTTTTCCCCTTCTGAGAGAGCTGGGCACCATCTGTTGTCAACAGGCCCGGTGCCGTGAAAACCTGCCCGTGATCCAAAAAACCCCAATTCCTCCAATGGCACCAACTTTTGAGCCATGTGTTACTCAGTCGCATTTTCCTGTTCCTTTCTGTGTTCCTCCCTGCCACTAATGAGATTGAGGAGAACACTACCTGCACTCCTGATCCTTAAAAATCCCGAAAATCAGAAATCCTGTTCTGTCAAGTAAGACTCTGAATTCATGAATATTGTGATCTTTGTGTGTGTCATTGGGAATTTGGACCCTAGACTGCATGCTTACTACCCTCAACCTTAGTGATCTCAAACGTGTAGGCACAATTTGAACTCATTTCCCGAATCAGTTTCATTAGTGCACCTTTTTTGAGTGTATGTGTGGCTCTTGGTCATATGCCAAAGCCCTACGTGTAACAGAACTGTGATGATAATTGAAATGAAAACATGCAGAATTTGGAAGAGAAAAGCATGTATTACTGCAAAACCAGAGAGAAGATGTTCTCATATGCAAATTCAGAGATAGTCTGCTAAAAAGATAATTGTAAGTTTAAGAGTGCAGAAGTGTAAGAAAACCAGTAGCCTGTATGTAACAGAATTTAATTAAAGTCTGTAAATAATATACCTATGGGGTCATGTAAAGTTTGTTTCTTAAAAAAACTTTGTTCTTTCTTACTGCAGCTGCAGCACTCAAGTGATCGTATGAAAAGTATTCCATGAGATTATTTACCCCACAGAAAACAAAAAGAAAGAAGCTGCCTACCAGTAGAATGGCTTAGCTTCTTTCAGACCAGTTCTGATTCTCCTTTTCACCAAAGTGCAGTTTTCCATGCTTGAAATAAATCACGTAAGTAAAAGCCAGGCTGAATGTCTTACACAAAGTTGTTTATAAAAGTCAGCAAAAACTAAAGATAGAACCATTTAATCCTAGAAATGTCTGCTGACGACATCTGAGAACTGTGCAGAGAAATTGGCGTGAAATAAAGAGGGAGAAAAGTTATGTCCTGGAAAGCAGAAAACAAAATTAATTTCCCTGAAAATTAGGCTTACGTTGTTAAAAGATTACAGAGAATACGAGATGTCCCCCAAAAAAACGCTATGGACATTAGTTTCATACTGTTATATAAAGCCTCCATTTCCTGGCTCTTGATGCTTCAAATCTTTTAACAAGCCAAAGGGGCAGCATTTAGAGAACAGGCTTATCTCCACTGGAGTCCACAAAGTACTGCCCACCCCTTGGAGCAGGAGAATTGTTATCCTGCTGGCCCCCTGGCCCTGAGTGCAGCAATTTTCCTCTTCAGCCTTAACTTTCTTTTCACCCAATGTTTAAAGATCGTCTGATTGAGCTGGCCTGCCTGGCTGCTTCTACAGCGATGCTGTGAGTCAGTGACCAATGATGCCTCCAGAGCAATGACTGCAATAAGCAGTCCAGCACTGGCACAATTTTTGCCAGGTCTGCCAGAGAGACTTTGCACAGGTGCTGGTTGTGCCCTCTGCCAGCCCAGGGGATCTGCAAAGTTGGGCACTTGGTGCTAAACTAAGCCTTGGAAGCTGTATTTTCTATTGTACTTTGGCTTTCCTCTTTCCTTCAAGGGTTTGTCTTGTTCTGTCTTCAAGGAAGACAGATTCAACATTGTAAGCAACAACAGCAGACAACATCTCTTGGCCGGCTCTCCTGGTCTTCTTTTCCACTGTGTTCTAGAGAAGGGAGTTTCCAAATTTGGTATCAAACAAAAGGCTTGCAAGCTGAGGGGGTTAATATATGAGAGCTCTGAACATCTAGCAGCAATGCAGAACATCACTTCGTGTCAACTTTGTTTAATGCTTTACACTTTCAGTGCTTCAGATGCTCTTTTTAGTCTGCTTCTTTTTAGTACTATAATTAATATTTAATTATAATTAAATGTGCCACATTATAAATAATTTAATACATTATTTATATGTAGTTGAATATTTAAACCCAGGCTTTCTAGAAGGAACAGGCTATGAAATAATGTGTGTGGGTGTACAGAAAAACTATACCAGTTTTTCTGTTCCCTTCCAAAGTTTTTAACCTGTCAGCTGATTTCAGCCAAGTTTCTAAAACAGTTGATTTCAGCCAAGATTACGAAAGGACAAAGGTCTCAAGGAAAGACTGCTTTCAAGTTTTAATAAAATGTCTGCTCAGTTAGATGAAGGCAAGAGACTTCAATTTGACTCACCACAAATAGAAAAAAAAAGATATTTTACACTCAGTCCTTGATTAGACACCAGAAACACATTCAGGAAATTTGTCCTTCCCGCACCCACTTTTCCCAGCCATGGAACAAACTTCTTTATCCTGGAAACCTCGTGCCATGCAGCAGCATTAGTGTGGTGGATGTAATTCCCCTGAAATTGCTTCAAGACTTTAGTATCCCTCAAGCTCAACTCTTTTGGTGCTATTTGCTTTTGTATTTATTTTTGCCAGTTGTCTCCTTGAACTCTAGCTTCTTTTGGTAATTCTCGTTCTCTCCATCCTAAGTAAAAGTTTCATATCTGGCAGCTAATCAGTGCTTCATGGAAATCCAGACAAACACACACTAGCGCATTTTTTTTGTCTAGAAAATAAGTGATTAAGAAAAGACACCAATTCAGTCAGACATAAACTATCTGTGGTAAAAGCACATTGTTCCTTCTTCCACTTTAGAAGTGCTTTTGTCTTCACTGTGCTCTAAGGCTTGTTTACTTTTGGCTTGACTACAGGCAAAATTATAGCCTCAGTGTTTTCCATTGCCTACGTGCAGTGTTGAGCTTGCTGTACTCCAATCTTTTGGTGGAGCTTCTGATTTGATAGGTGTATAAAAAACATTCTTCCAGAAGTCTGGAAAGATGCAGCAGGGTTTCTATCTGTCATCAGACACAACACCCTGGAAAAAAACTGAAAAAACAGGTTTTTTTCTTCTTTTTGCTGTCTGCACCTGAAAGGCAAGGATTCTGATAAAGAATCCATTCAAAATTAGCCTGGAGGTCTGTTAGTTGGTTATCTTCTTCCAAACAGTGGCTGCAGACACTTAAACAAAGAAACAGAAGTAGGAAAGAACCTTCCTCCAAGATGCCTTCCCAGTGTGCCAAAAGTCTCCACTCTCAGGATGTTTCTTTCTTAGACAAGTTTTGGCAGTTACATGACTCGACACCCAACCTCCTTTTGCAGTGATGTATTTCTGCAGCATGTTTTTTTCTGGCCTCATCTCAGAGTTGTTGATACATTCATCTGCACCTGAAGTTCTTCCCTAGAGTGTACAAATTTGCTTAATTTAACATTTTAATTATCATTATTCCCCATTAATAAAGCTCAGTTATGTTAGTTAATTGATTATTGGTGCTACATTTCTGAATGATCCCATTTCAGCTCTTTCCATCCCTATGACTATTGAAAAATACAAACGGTCTTGAGAACAGACCAGACCCTTCTCTTCACTTATGAACTGTGAAAGCATCCATGCCGTTGCTCCAAAATGCAGGAGAATAGGTGGGTCATTACTGCCAAATACAAACAGCATCTTGTCAGAAAGAGATAGCTTAATTCTCAGAGAGCTCTCTGGTGTCCCCAGTTAAAGCATGTTCCTTCCAGTGCCATAGTGGGTGATACAAACTACCAATTCCCACAGACCTGGCAGTGTGAGCTATCCTGTCTGGAACTTGTTTGTCTGGGTGTATGTGTCTCCACCCAGACTTCTAGTGGGCCATGAGAAACGGGGCTGTAAGGGTAGAATTTGATACTATCTTAACGTGGGTGTCTAAAAACTGACCACATGATTTGGTCTCTAAAAATAATCAGTTCTCTCCATGAGAGGAATTATGAATAACTGTGTCTGTAGAATATGGGTTAGGTTAGATGAACCTAACTGTAGATAAACCTATGTGAGTCAAATCAGTTTCTGCATCTGTTCTGGTGCTTCATCCATGTCTGAAACACTAGGATGTTGGTCCTGTATTTGCAGCCTTACATCACAACTTCTGTATTTTGTCCTTACTAGTTTCTGAGGGCATGAGCAGATATGAACCAGAGGACCCCTGGAGACAGTTTCAAGCAGCACCACAGCTGACCAGAACACTGGAATGGGACTTCAGGGATTTTGGTTCTGCCAAAGACTTTTGTGTAACTCCAGCTTCAGCTGAGCTTGTGCCACCTGCCCATTTTGTCCCCCTACTCCAGAATGCAGGCTTTCTGGCATGAAGACTGTGCAACACCAGCCATAGTGACACCCTGGTGTTTGTTGATGCTAACAAATGAACAGTCCCTTCTTCAGGGTGGTTTATTTTAGTCAGCCAGTGTTCCCACCTTTATTTAGGTTACTTCTCTCAGTCACAGTCCTTTCTCTTCAGTGGTACCGTTGTGGTTTAACCTGGCAGGCAGCTGAACACCACACAGCTGTTCCCTCCCTCCCTCCCTCCTTCCTTCCATCCCTCCCTCCTTCCTTCCCTCCCTCCCTCCTTGCCTCCCTCCACCCCTCCCTCAGTGGGGTGGGGGACAGAATCAGAAAAAAAGGTAAAACCTGTGGGTCAAGATAAAGACAGTTTAATAAAACAGCAGAGGAAAAAAAAAGTAGTGATAATAATAATAGAATATATAGAATATACAAAACAAGTGATGCTCAATGCAATTGCTCACCACCCACTGACCGATGCCAAGCCCAACCCCAGCAGTGATTGTTCCTCCCCAGCCAACTCCCCCCGAGTGTGATGTCCTATGGTATGTAACAGCCCTTTGGCCATTTGGGGTCAGCTGTCCTGGCTGTGTCCCCTCCCAGCTTCTTGTGCCCCTGGCAGAGCAGGGGAAGCTGAAAAGTCCTTGACTTGGTATAAGCACTACTTAGCAACAACTAAACCATCAGTGTGTTATCAACATTCTTCTCATCCTAAATCCAAAACAGAGCACTAGGCCAGCTACTAGGAAGAAAATTAACTCTCTCCCAGCCAAAGCCAGGACAGGTACATTCACCTATAAGACAAACTGCTCTCAGATTTCCCACAGAAGCTCGGATATTTGTATCTTAGTAATGCATATCAAAAATGACAGTGCTGTAGGAAACCTGAATGAGAATCCCATAATGTGAGGTTGATGATTGGACTTGATGATCTTAAAGGTCTTTTCCAACCTAAACGATTCTACAGTTCTGTGGTGTTGGTTTGTTTTTTGAGACAGTTTCTCAAACTCTGTTCACCATGATAAATAAGCTCAGTGAATGCCAGCAGTTCACCTCCCAGGCATCTCTCTACAAAAATTAAGGTGTACTCAGCTATGGGAAATAAGATATACATGTGTAATACATATATATTTAAATAGCTGAGCATTTCTTGGGTCTTCTGGAAGGACATGCTATTTAAATTCTGTTCATAATTGACATTTTTAAAATATTGATACATGCTATAATGAATGGTTAATATGTAACCTTTATAAGACATAATAATATATTAACCATCTATGAGTCTGTACTTGTAGAAAATACATAACCTCTGTCAATTTTTCCAAACAGATTCTTTCCAAACCAGCTTGGGTACCTCTGTGTGAAGCATATAAAGAAAAGCCTTGGAAAAGCACAAGTGTGGCTGTGAGTTTTGCCTGTGGTTTCTCAAGTCAGACATCTTGAAGGACACAAGTGGGACAAGGACACCTGTGGGACAAGGCATCACCACAGTGAAAATTTCTCCCTTTTCTTTTTTGTGCTGAAAATACCTTTGTGATGACAGCAGGTCACAATTTTGAAGATGGTAACAATTCTTCCTGCTAGCCTCTTTCCCCCTACATTTTTTTCAATGCCTCTGTCCTTCTAAAGCCATAACTGATGCTCTGACACAGGTGTTGCCCAAGATGTACAGGTATTTTTGTACTGATGCAAGACATTATTTCAGCTTGAGTAAAGAGAAGTGGCAGGAACAACTTGTCCTGATAAGTGTTCTCATGTTTCTTTCTCACACTGCATTCTGCAAAATGGTACTATCAAGCTGAATAAACCTCTTACTTATGCAAGAATAATGAAAGCCCTGCTGCAGATGTTGCTTTTATTTGCCCTACAGGGTGTCTGTTGTGTCCCTTTCACCACTTTGCATTTACGATATAATGATAGAGCAAAACCAGTCCAATAAATCCTGGAAAGATTAAAAAGTATTCTTGGCACATAATTAAGAGAAGAATGTTCAAGGGAACATCATTGCTGTTTATTGGAGTTTTCATAGAATCATAGAATCGTTGAGGTTGGAAAAGACCTTTAAGATCATCAAGTCCAACCTTTAACCTAACCCTGCCATCCCACCACTAAACCATGTCCCTAAGCACCTCACCCACCTGTGTTTTAAGTCCCTCCAGGGATGGGGACTCCACCACCTCCCTGGGCAGCCCATTCCAGAGCCTGACAACCCTTTCTGTGAAGAACTTTTTCCTGATGTCTAACCTAAAGCTGCCCTGACACAACTTCAGGCCATTTCCCCTCGTCCTATTGTCCATTACCAGGGAGAAGAGGCCGACCCTGACCTCCCTACAGCCTCCTGTCAGGCAGTTGTAGAGGGTGATAAGGTCTCCCCTCAGCCTCCTCTTCTCCAGACTAAACAAACCCAGTTCCCTCAGCCACTTCTCATAAGACTTGTGCTCCAGACGCCTCACCAGTTGTGTGGATCTCCTCTGGACATGCTCTAGCAAGGCAACGACTTTCTTGTAGTGAGGGGCCCAAAACTGAACACAGTATTCAAGGCGAATAATCCATTCTTCTTGAATACAAATACAAATTTATGTATTTATACATACAGACACATTGCACACATATACATGGATTTAATACGGCTTGTTCGAAGGATCTCTGCTAATCAAATCTCAATGCCAGCCTGGTAATGGTCTTCATCACCAAGTGAAGGAAATAGCATATGAAGTGAGTACTTTACTGCTATTTTAGAATCTTCTTCTGGCATGTGACACTATACTCAGAGAGCTGGACCCTTACCATTGTTTTTCCAGCTATGACTCACTCCATGCTTCTCTGCAGGCTGGAGCAAAGGAGCCTATCTATGGCTCCAATAAGTTGGCATTACCGCAGGGAGTCAGGGGCCCTGTGCTGAGCAGCCAAGCTGACAGTAAAGGAAACTCTGCTTGCCCTAGCACTCCACAACCTCAGTGGCACATGGGCATAGCACACTCACATCAGTAATGTTGTCTCTAAAAGAATACTGACAGTCACCTCAGAATGGCTTTTTACTTTTATTTGTGAACAACAAGTTTTGGGAGGGATGACATTATCAGTGATTTTGCATGGTTACTTCAAGAGAAAATTCTCATGAGTGATGTGAGTTTCATGGTGAGGCAGGGAGTCCTGTCTGCTGCTGGCAGTTCTTAGGCTTTGATTACTTCTCCAACAATCTGCCATTCATTGTTTTACAGTGTCTGCCTCAGTGTGCTGCAGGAACCCTTTCAAAGGACCTTGAGCAAGTTTCTGCAGGACAAAACCATGTCACAGTGAAAGCATATCTACATATTATCACCTGTAGCATATCTACATTTAAATGCCAAGTAAACAAACTGTGGAGAGGAAGGCTGATACATAAGCCTTCATAAACACACACACACACATACATATACATATATATGGAGGGAGAAGATGAAAAAAATGCCTGAATATAACAGGAGTTGTTGATATAGCAGCATTTCTGGAACTTGGCTCATGATTATGGTAACTAGAGATAGCCAAATACATAGCCCTGGGGATATTTATTTTCAAACATGAACCTTGCATTTGTTTGTTTGCTGGCTTGTATAACCGCTAGGATGCTGTGAATTCTGATGGAAGGTGGCACTGCCCAGCCACATGGTGTGAGGGCCAGTCTGGGGTGCTGGAATGGGTCCTTCTTTTTTAAAATTTTCTCTGCCAAAAGCTTCCTTTGTTTTGATTTTGCCATCTCGAACAATTTCCATCTGTACAGTCATCACTGCTATAGGCAGAGCCTAAATACATAAATATGCAGAGTGTGTGTGTGTGTATATATATATATAAGTGTACCACTGGCATAGGGAAGGTAGCATCAGACAAACATGGAAACATGGAATGAGGGGCAGAGTAATTTTACATCCATGAAAATATTTTCCATAGATCATTTTTGCTATGTGGGAAGTCTATGACATTATCCAAACAGAATGATTTATCTGTCAGATTTGTCCACAGAAGTGGACTGCCTGCTTTGTTTGCTGCTCAATTAGCAGCTTGATTTACTAGCAGCAGCATCACCAATGATGTGACATTAATTCGTGCTGCATCATGAGTGGTTGTGATGCTATGAGATGTGACATGAAAGTTACGTAACAACAGCGCACCACAAATGGCATAGTGAGATGTGAGATGATCTAAATGTGACCCACTGAGATTTATACAGGGATTCAGGCATGGTAGCATTTTCCTGTAGTCTTCTTGAGGGAGGAACTGAAGGGACAAATTGGTGCCAAAGTTTGACTTTATCCCTTGAGATGAAATTGAAAACCCTAGGAGGAAATTTTGATGGTATCCTAACAAAATGTCACTACCCCTTTGGAGAAGAATTTCCATTGCCTTCTGTTGTTCCTACAGTACTGCCTCAGTACTGCTCTGTGTGCATGTGACTATGTAGCAAAAGGCATATGAAGAGTAATCATGCCTATCAATCTATAAACAGGGTGCTTCTCATGTAAATTTATTCTCATCATGCTTTTGACCAAGCTCAACAAACTTCCATTCTCTGCTGACAGTCAAAAAGCTAGCAGTGCAGTGCAAAGAGCAGGCCAAAACACAGGAATCTAAGTTGTTGGAGGTTTTTTGGTACTTGGGTTATTACCAACCTAGGGTGTGCTGTCCCTAATGGAGACCCTGACACTTGATGACTTTTGGGAGAAGACAGAGTTTCTGAAATTTATAACAGTGTAGGAAGACCTCACTTCTCTCTCTCCTTACCTCACCTCTGCACCCAGGACTGATAACCTACCCTTGACAATGAGAGCACTATGATTCTTCCCCCAGTGTCAATCTATTTCCTTGTTGGGAAGACCTTTCAGGATTGCAGGAAGACTAGGAGAAACAAAACCCTTCCCTTTTCTGCTAGAGTGACTCTGCATTGACTATTAAACTTATTTCAATCTTATGCTTTGCTTGGGAGTCTCCTAGAGATGTGGTGCAAAGATACAACCTTTCTAAGACCTAGTGGGTAGTGAGGAAACCCTGGGATTTCTAAATAGCTGCACTAGCTTGAGAGAGGCTCACACAGCTGGTAGGAAGCCCTTTGGCATTCTGGTTTCACTGTTTTTGGCTTCCTCTTGGTAGCAACAAAAACCGGCAAGTTGGAGAACATTTCACAGTGTGCTTTGGATTCATGTAGGCAGGACTCTTCTGAACTAAACGTGGGAGGGAAGGAAGGAAGATGGAGAAACTCAGCCATCTGTTAGCATTTCTGAAGTCAGATGGAGAAGGGACATTGTTATTCTTGGCACTTTCGGGAAACTTTCCCTGACAGCACATTTCACAGAGGACTCTTTCTGACAGGGCAACAGGGACCACTAGCTATTTGATGACACATCTGGGCAAGCAGATTGTTCCATGTAGGTTTGAAGTTCACTGCAGGGCTATGAGCAGTTCAGGGAAGTGAAAGAACAGAGGGAAAAGAGGATTGAAACCATTCTTGTGGCTTGTGACTCTAACCCTAAAGTGCATCTTCAGCTGGTGCTTCCTGTCTGAGAACATCCATTGTAACCCAACAGGGATATGAAAACCTATGGGTACATCTTCTGATGCATACATTGATAGACTGAAAAAAAAAAAGATATAATTTCTCATTGCAGATTGTGAAGACAACTAAACAGTTACTTCTTTGGTATTGTGAAGCCCTTCCTTTTCTTTTTTTTCCAACAGGACAGTAACTTCTTGTTATCGTGAGCAGTCAGCATCCGGAGTCCATTGCCAGGAAGAATCACAGAATCACAAGGGTTGGAAGGGACCTCA